>JAZGTK010000200.1:23839-111807 GCA_036877625.1 Ambastaia sidthimunki
GATTCTCCTGCATTAGATTGGGGATCACAGGGAAGGGACATTCTCAAGGACGAATGCTGTGTCATCAGGGCTTTAGACCTGAGCTGGAATAGAATACAGTGTGCCATTAAGACATACAATGGGCAGCCATATTCTAAGCTATCTGTGTTTATAGCTTGTTGAGGCTAGAGAAGGCAAATTGATTAAGTGTTCCAGTCTTGATGCTGTTGGGTTGTTTTTGCTCCTTTCAAGGCACTCTGTATGAGTCTGTGTGCTTGTGTTAAGTGTGTGTGGTGTGTACGCTCATGTGTGTGAGTGATGTGAGGAACAAGATACCGACGGATTTTTGAAGGTTTTTATCATAATAGCCTCCATTCAGGACAGTCACCAGTATTTCTAGTGGTACAGTCCAACCCAGAGAAAAATGCACATAGATTGATCTTTCCTAACAGTTTGTTTCACTTAAATATAAGCATTGTATCCAAAAAGGAGAAAACAATAGAAACAAATGCAATTGTTAACAGTAAAAAGTACAAAGCTATACAAACAATTACGATAATGCAAATTATTTGAGTAATTTAATTAGAACAGTTTGCATTCCTATTGAAATCACTAACTTTTGATTTTTGAGTATACACTTGTATATTGAGACATTGTTGTTTTGAGACAAGTGTGAGACATTGTTTTGAGACAAATGTGAGACATTGTTGAGATCTCATTGTTGAGTCACATTTTAGGCCCCAACAACAAAGTCCCCATTTGTTGTTTTATCATCCCGTTGCTGTCTAGAGATATTAAAGATCTCATTTATGATATCCTGAGGGATAAGATTTTAGGGTATTTATTTACAGTAACTAAAGTGATGTTTTCTGTAATTTAATTCAAGTTTTGCTTTTTGAGATGCAAAAACATTGTATTTCAAGTGATCCTTTTGTTCAACTTAAAAATATTTCAAATTACTGCCATTACCTCAAGTATTTTAATGCATTTAAAGTCACTAAATCTAGAATTCTTGGTACAATCTGGAAACAGTATCTGCCTGATAACAGCCATCCAGAGATAAATGTGATAGAGAAAGCATAAAACACGGCTACTGACATTTATCATCACTGGTTCCCATTTGGTCTCAGATCACAGTTGTGTGTTATGAATTCTACTCTATAGCAATAAATAATGGTTGGTTGTACACTGGATCATACTGTACATCATGGCAAGGGCCCTTTGGGGTTGTGTGAGGGAGGTCAGTTCAAACAAACAGAAACGTGATTTATCACATCGGAATATCCTTCGTTTCCTCTTTAAGAAACTGCCTCTCTTCTGAATTTATACTTCTTTCTGCTTCATCCCTAATGGAAAAAACTTTTTTTCCACCCTTTCCACAGAAAAGACCAGCATAATGCCGCATTCACACACATCGCTACTTGCTCATCGCTAACCGTCAATAGAAAGTGAATGTGTTCTAGCGATGTGAGGCAAGGACAGGCGAGGCGAGGACAAGCGATGCGATGTGGGCGGGTACCGCGAGATAAAATTATTTTAATTTTGAGCGATGCGAGTAAAGCGATTTATCAATGGGAATGCGGGATACAGATGATTGACAGTTGATGTCAGCAGAGCGTTCCCCAGAGGGTTGCCGCTGGAACACCACAACATTATAATTTTTGGTTCCTACTGGCAGCAATATGTCTGAGGAGCAATTTATAATTGCAATCTCCAATCAGCCAGAGATCCATAAATCACGAATGAAGATATGAGAATTGCTGTGCATTTATTGGCACATATCTCCTGCTAGAACGTTTATTTTTGGCGGCAATAGTGCTGATTTGTTGGTTTGGCAAAACATTTAGCCAATTACTTTCAATACAAAAATATAAAAATACATTATAGAATAGTTTGTGATAAGACTTCATGCTCCCTGGATTGTTGGCCAGGCAGTTGACATCAAACTAAAATATGCCTCATCCAACCATAGAAAACAAAAAAGCGATTGGTATTATTTTGTAGTTTTATTTTAAAGTTAGAAAAGGGAATTGTCAGCGATCTTAGATAACATAACCATGTGCACTAGTGGTGTATGCAACAGCTGGTATTACAACTATATAACATTCAGCCGTAATTGTTTTCCTCGGACACTTTTGCAGTAGGAAGTAAACAACGTGCAGAGTCCTGCAGGAAGTAAACCTGCAGGACTCAGCAGAGAAACAATTCTGGTTGATCAAGCTCAAGTTTTACTGGTTAACAGCGTGGCTATGAAAGTCTGCCGGCTAGACCAACAGTACTGTGACTGACTAAAAGCAGCCTCAGATCATCATAGAAATGTATGCTGGTCTAAGATTTTTTAAAAGGGATGTCAGGTCAGGTGGATCTTCAGCTCTGTGCTGCTACAGTTTACATGAGTAAACTGAGAGTTGTCACCTCAGATGTGTGGCCACATGTCAATCAATGACACCTGTCTGTGAGAGGAGGAAACCAGTGTGAAACCAGTGTGAAACTACTGTTACTGATTTGATTAACATCTGTGACTAAAACAGGGTGTGGATGTGCTGCTGTCATGATGCAGTGAAAGCGTCCTGCCCTCCAAAAAACAGTTCCTTAAAGAGCCACAGGGGCATCAATAAACAGAAAGTTACAATTTGTAATTAATGAGACAGAGCAGCTTTACCCTTAGGACAAAGCACTGAGGCTACAACAAGCCTGTGAAATGTGGAAAGTGTCACTAGAGTGAAATTAGAATTACTTGTAAGACATTTGTTGTTTAATAGAAGTTTTTTTAATTGTGTTTTTGGGACATTTACATATATAAAAGTCTCAGGCCTGATTTTGCATGTGATGTGAGTTCTTAAAGAGTCAATGAGAGCCAATAATAACAACATTTGTTTGTGTGTTCTGCTTGGCCCAAGTGTCACAGAAGACGCTGGGAGCAACAGGACGTGCAGGAAACAGTCATTTCACTGAATTCAATCAGAAAAGCTTTTCAGTGGGAATGTTCAACCAACAGTGATGAAATGTCCAAAGACAAGATCTGTTACTAATATGGAGACCAAGGAATGCTCAGTCATTTCATGTCTACTCTGTGGTGTACTGTGTGTCTCTCCTTGTATTCACTGCCATGGATGATTTATAAACCTTTTCTACTGTGGAACATCCTGTTCTTGCATCGTCTTGTATTACGTCAATGCAACTTTATCATTATCATTAAAATATTCTAGTAAAATTCCAGTAAAAATATGTAAAACTCCTTAAAACAAGATACATTTATGCATAAGATTTGCCTAAGATATTAAGATTTCGAAAATATAGCTTGTTTAATTTTAAAGCTTTTTTCTTTCCGTACTGGCTATTATTTTTTTCTTGTTAAGGTATAGTATAAATTGAAGCATAAATTTAGGTTATATTATATACATTTTTCATTATGTAACAAAATTAAGTAAGGTTTAGTGTCATATACACAAATAATCCACTACAAGCATTTTCCACACAAAACCAACTGCAATTTTCTTCAAATAGGAACTAAATGAAGTAAGGTGTTAGATGCAAAGATCTTTCATAGGTATAAACTGCAAATTTATGATAGAAATAATACTACTGCACTTTTATTGTAATTTCTGTTTTATAGGTTTTACAGATAACGTAATTGAACATAATTTAATTTAGTAAAAAACTGAATTGAATAGAAGCTGTTTAAGCACCCCTGTGGTCCTATACAGTGTATGTATGCCTGGCTGGCAATCACTGCTTTAGCCTCTCATACTGTAAGTGAATGTTTCACTGTGACTACAATTTCCATTATTTATATTCCTCCTGTATTTGACAGTAATGGAATAGTTGAGAGCAGAAAATCCATCTGAAGTGGAAGATTGGTTATTTTGGTATTGTTTGTGTATATTTGTTTCCAATATTGAAGTGAGCTGATGGAGGCATCATTTTGCTTTCTGTTTCTGCTGATAGTTGCTGCGTTTCTCCTTTCTGTCGTATTTGCTCAATGTTGGAACATTTTGTTACAGGGGTGCTGAAGCTGTGCTGATGGGTCTTTGTACAGCTCTAAATCACTGGGGTATGAATGTACGCCCTACTTTAGAAAAGAAATAAAACATTTATGCACCGGGGCAGAAGCTTTTATGTGTATGTGCATCCCATGGAAATAGAACCCATGACCCTGGTGTTGCTAGCATCATGTTCTAAGAGTTGAGGTACAGGTAAACCTCTTATGTTTCAGGGGTAGTAAAAACTTATATTAATATGATAATTAGCATATGAATTACATAATAAATGATTGGTTTGCGTTTAGTGTGCAGAGCAGAAGGATTCATTTTTATTGTTTTAGATTTTGTGTGGGATGCTGTGGAACCATTTCCAATCATTTTTGCAGCTTGGGCAGAGAAAGGTAATTTAATATCAGCAGTAAGCCTTCCGCTCACACAGAAATCATTTTGCCTCTTTAAATATTTAAATGGCTATGTGGACATAAAATTTAGCACTCTGCTTGTTGCAGTAACAGTTTGTGTGTGATATTTCAGCTCAGAAATTGTTTTGCGAACCTGTCACAATGTAATGCAGGCTTTGAAATTAAGATGTTATTGAAGGGTGGTGTAATGCAAACTATATTGAATCCTGACAGCAAATCTACATCCAGTGTGTAAGCATAGCCTGCATTTAACTTCATGTGTGAAGAGGGCTTTTACACCACATAGAATTCTTAAAGGCAAAAATCAAAACAACCTGATTCTGAGGGTAAAAATTGTCATAAAAATAATATTCAATATAAAACAATTATAAAAATGTCAGCACATCACATTTACAGTACAGAGTGTTTCACGATTACAAATAAAGCAATTAGGGTTATTTGTGCTTTGTCAGCAGCTCAGAATGCAATAATTTGAGTGATTTATGAGACAGATTTTGACTAAAGGTTGAAGTTGGTCAGCTGGAGCCTTGCTAGCAATGCTCGTTAATTTAATTTTAAAAATGTAATTAGCAGGAACTATTGCTCTTTGAACGAGCAGGAGGCGGTTGTTGCCGCAAAGGATGAGAAAAGCCTCGGGTCAGACTGTCGCTGTTGCTCAGGATCTCACAAGCATGTTGATCTTGTTTGAAGGTTTTTCATTGTGATAGAACACTTTAAAATCCCCAGGCATGATGCAATAACATGTAACTTTGATGAGTGATCTAGAAACTGCTTTTATCCAACATATGCAAAAAAGAGCTTTGAACAGAGTCTTACGTAATGCAGGAATAATGCAATTGTTACTGCATACATGGTCACATGAGATCATGTTTTATAGATGACTGTCATATGATATGTCATCAAGTGAGAGTAACATTTCATTTTCATGAGGACAAGTAGCTTTGTAATAAAAATGAAGCTAATGAAATAGGTATAGGTTTGTAGGAATAGGAATCCTCAAATTTGTTTGCTTTTGAATTTTAAAGTATGCAATCTTTTGTGATTCAGTTTAAAGTCCTATGACCTCTTGACCTAAAGATTTATGGTTTGTTTTGATTGGTTTAAAAAAGCCTAGGCCACTCCCTATTTCCTCTATGACTGCCACAGGGTTTGGATCAAGGGGTCTTTGTCTAGTTAACTTGGTCTAGATAGTCTTAGCTGGTAGACGCTGTAACTACACCATTTGGTTTTAACAGCATCTTTTTCATTGACAGCCATTTAAAAGTATTTGTTTTTGCAAGCAACATATATTTCATTACCACTATTTCATTACAGTGTATGTTTATGTTGTATTTGTTTATATTCTTTCCAGTGCATTATCTTTAACATCACAGTTAAGGACAGTCACCAGTAAAAGGTGCACATTCTTTTGTCAGCCAATCAGGGTTGTCTTGATATCACTTTCCCGCTGTAATTAACCACAATTAATCACATTTAAATCTCATAAAAACTAATTCGCACATTTTTTAAGACACGTATTTGATATCTGTCAGGTAGGAGTGATATTTTATAGCGTTCCAATAAATGCTGACATCACTTTTAACGGCATCATAGAAAAAATGTCAGATTTCACAGTACCCGTTTATCTGCAACTCCACTTTCTAAAACTGCCCTCATATCAAATTTCTCTCTCTTTTTGACAGCCGTAAAACGGCAAAATTCATGACTGATTCTCAGTCAGCCATTACAACTGCTGACCTAACCAGTCCAGAGGAATTATCCTGCCGAGCCGCAGAGTCACCGGTCACTGTCTTTCATTTCTCACTTCAATGAGTCCACACGCTCATTTCCCAAGAACCAGCCGAATTAATCCCACCATAAAGCAGAAAAGCGCTGCCAGATAATGTACAGCCAACCTCATAACTGTATTACTGTGTTCGGTTTTGTGTAGCGGCGGAAGTATTTTGGTAGTTCGCTCACGTCAAGGGTAAAGTCCTGGCAAACATCTGTGTGAGGGGAATTGGAGGCTGGCTGTGAAAGCCAGCAAGGACACGAGCCTTGGTACTCTGGCTGTGATGTTTTAAATTATCTGTCAGCTGAGGACATGCTGAACAGTGGCAGTTTCTCAGTGAGACACACCCAGGGTTGTGTGCCAGAAAGAGGCTGACCAGCTTCACAGTTATTAAGCACAATGAATGAGATTATCACGCTGAGACTATAAAAAAAACCCTGTTTTCCATTTCAAAAAGCACCCGTTTCGTATTCTAAAAGGGCATATATGTGGTTTATAGTATACTGTGCGATATATATGGTGGTTTTACTTAAAGTCCTTGAGGTTCACACTAGTGAAAAACTATGCACCAAAACTATGCACTACTAGGCTGTGCACAAAAAGTGGCACTACCAACTCTCCTTCTATAACCATGGGCACCTTAGTTATCACTTTACTCAGGGAAGCTGTTGGGACATGTAATCTGATTACTACATCTTTACAGCTCATTTTTCTTTGGTCCCTTCATTACCTGGTGGGCTTCAAATACAGTTTTCCATACTGGTAACGGAGTATACCATTCTAAAATCAGCATTTGCCATTTACACAAACCAGTTATATTAAATCAGGTGGAATAATTTAAAAGGCAATAAGTAAATACAATAAATAAGACAGGCCTTTAACACCATGTAACGTGGGTGCTCTCAAAAACAGGCTTAAAACAACGTGGTATCCAATGAAAAATATTTAAAGGACGCGGTGGAGCCGGTGCGACAGAGGACTGAGGTGAAGCCGGAGGGATGGAGGAGTCTGACAGAAACGGTGGGATGGAGTGACAAGGTGTAGTCGGAGGAGTGTAATCGTGAGGCGAGGGATGGTCGATGACAGACCAAGGCGAAGCCATCCGGGATGGAGGGCTGGGCACTGGGTCTGGAGTGGGGCTGTCGTCCCTCTTGTCAGCCTTGAAACAACGTGGTATCCAATCAAAAATATTTAATAAAGATAATCCACAACAATACAGGCATGACCAGGCAGGAACAAAGAACACACAACATAACTTTAACAATCAACCAGGAAGCCTAAACATGAACTAATTTATAAAGAGACACTAATTTACAATGACAAATTAACAACAGATGAGACTAATTAGACAAATAAGCACAGGAACTCCAAACATGGGACAAACCATATAGACAGTCCAGACAGGGGTGTTACACACCATTAAACTGCTTTAACTAAAATTTGTTAAAATGAACATTCTCCCCCAATTGTGACCATTCAGCTAAACCATGAAATAAAACAGTAAAACCCCACATAAATATTTATAACATAAATAATATTTAGAAAAAATACCGTGAATACATTTTAATATCCCAGAATGAAGTTTTCTTTAATATAGTATACAAGTGAATTATTGACATGCTTTGCCTGTGGTGAGTTTAAGGTCAAAAGCTCAGGTATTTAAAAATAAATATATTTATTTTGAGCAGTTAGTCACCCTGAGGACCTCTTATTTCTTTCCCTATTACTAGTTTGGCCTTCAGTGTAATAAAGAGCTGATTTTATAATTTAGAAAGGATAATGAAATGTATTTGTCTGTTTTGATGTTAAGTCTTTGTGTGGCAGCCTATTGTTTGTGTATTATGTTGGAAAGGCATTACCCATTGTTATTTTGGTGGAGTTAAAAGGTTAATCTGATATCAAGGGGGGTTTGCCAAATACAGATCCTTTTTGATAACAGTAAACTGTTTCCTGAGCTAAACAGATCCTGTCAATCTATGTTAGGATTAAACTTGTTATGGTTTGCTAATAGTTAATGATGTCACACTGGCACAGAATCAAGCATTATTATTGCAAACATAATTGCAAGATTAAGGATGTAATTAAATTGCTGTAACATTATGTTGGCCATCCTAAAATCAAATCAATGTCTGATACAAGCTACAATGTCAAACTAAATTCAAGTCCATTTTTGTCCAAATGACACAAAACAATGTTTTTTGAGTTATACGGTGTACAAGTGATTGTACAGAGACTGCCCACTCTTCAGCCAAACAGTTGGCAGAAACACAACAGGAGCTACCAAGAGATTTTGTGTTGCCAGAAGTGTGTCGTTATCAAGAATGTGTCTGAAGCACCTGTTTGTGTAACACTACTTATATAATGGAGGATGATGATGACGATTATTTGTATTTATTTATTTGTTCCAATTCAATTGTGCCTTATGATGGATCTGTCATATGTCAGATATAGAAAAAAGTAGAGAAGCAAAGAACTTAGAGCCTACTTTTGGACCTTTGGGTTTTTTTTATTCATGACATTATTTTCATGACAATTAAGCCTTTTTTACCCAAAATGTAAATAATATGTTCAATGTTTTTTTATAACGTCAAGAAAAATTGCAAAAATTGGGGAACATGTACATGATTGTCAGGAAAGTATTACTGGATAATGGAAAAAACTATTTAATGGCCCTGAAATTACCCTTCATTTACAATGAGTAAAATAACATATTCATCATCTTACATTTTATATTATCTTATATATTATATTATTTATTTTTTTGGTTTTGAAGGGAAATCTGAAAGAGACATCTTGTTGACAGGTTCCATCAGATTTAGTCAATATATATAAGTATAAATGTCAATAAAGTCTGGATCATTCTGCGCTACAGCATTCTTGAAATACGACAGTAGAATACAAAGTGTCGACATGTGAATTGTATTGAAAAACTCCCACACTGCACAAGGTTGGCAGATGCCCTGAAGCAATTATCATTATGGAGTTCAGCTCTGTTATCTAGTCGGATCGCTGAAGGTTTGATTTGGTCTGCCAAATGAGCCAGGTCCATTTCTGCTCCTTCTGTTCCTAGATCACTGTTTATTTGTGCCAGATAAAACTTTGTATAAATCAAATGTGTCATTACAGCCAATAGGCTTGACTGCAGGAAAGTTTTAGTCAAGATGGCAATAGTTACATTTAGCATTATAACTTTTAGATTGACCAAGTGGAGGTGTTCAAAGCAGACATTTAATATACATGCGCAACAGTCCGGCACTGTATCACTGTATCAGTGAATGGTGCATGAAGTAAGTGGGGTAAGTAAGCAGTAAATATGTAAACATAAAAAATAAACTGTTTGTGAATATCACATTCATGATAAGTAAAATCACATTTGTGATCACCTGTAAAGATACCATTTGTCATTGTCAGTAAAAAAAAATCACATCTGTGATCATCAGTAAAGATCACATGATCATCAGTAAAGATCACATGATCATCAGTAAAGATCACATTTGTGAGAGCGCAGCAGCTGTAAGTGTTGCATAAAGGACAATTGTTTAAATATTTAACTATTTCAGATTTGCATTAGGTGCAGTGGTTGAAATAATGCATCAGGGCTTTGTGTGAGTGAGGTGAGTAAAGTGGGCTGTTGCATAAATCCACCTCTTTATACGCACATGTATTTGACTACAATCCAGCCAAATTTCCAAATCAAACACTGTTTTTTTCATTTTTTTGGGTTTAGAATTATTTTTTAATTTAATTTGACAGTATCAGTTGGGTTGGCTCTTGGTCTCAGGTGAGGTCTGGGTTTCTCTAGCCCTCTGGTCAGATCTGTTATATATGTATGTTTTTTTGTTGTATTGTATTTACAATAAGAGTGCTGGCAGTAGCACATATAAAACAGCAGGAGAATCTCAGAGAGCTGTAAAATCACTGAGAGTGCAGTGAAGATAATGGCTCCCATAAAAAGCAAAGTGTCTGTTGTCCTCTGGGCGGGATGCAGTCACCCCCAGAGCAAAGACACGGACACAAGATTCTAATTTACTTCCGCTCTCTCTCACTCTCAGTATCTCTCTCGCCATACAAACAGAAGGATAAATCTCCATCTCAGTTGAGTCCAATGATAATATCACTGGGTTAAACACACAAGACACTGCAGACAGGAGAAGAGGTGAGAGGTGCCAATGTTGTGTTCTAATGCAGTTTGAGATGATGTCAGTGGGTGGAATAAAATTGGTGATAAAGATCATACAAAAGATTTCTACATAAAACCATCCTACATATTGTAAAGAACATTGTGTAAAAATATAACCTTGATATCTTAAATATTAACTGAGTATGTCATGGCCATGTCAAAGACTGAAATCAAAGTGAAATGAATGAACAAACCTGGAATCAATCTTATAATTAGATTATGAGACTTTAGCATAGATTTCACAGACAGGGTCACATACAGTAAAATGGCTGTGATTCGGCTGCAGCAAACCAAAGCCACACTGATATTCAGTATAACAGCACAGCTGTGGGTCTGATGTTGCTTATATATAACAGTTCTACTGTATAAATGAGCTAATACCAAGTGACTTGCATTTTCGATGCAATATAGCTAGTCGTATTGCATAATAAACATAATGGGCAAAAAAAAAATCCCACAAAATGTGAATCTTTTAATTGTCGTTGTTAGCAGCACAGCTTTTCCACTGATAATTTAGTAGGATCACTGTTCTCGCTTCCCAGAAGCATTAGCACATCTGCAGTTTTGGCATCATTTCTAAAACCATTGACATCTTCATGACACTGTTGCTTGCATGCAAATAATGCTTGTAATTAAAGCTGTTGGACAGTTATGGCTGCTTGTGTTGACAAATGACACCAAGACGTTTCTCCCAAGCTCATAATCTGCCTTCTGTTTATTAACTTATGCTGCTTTGGAGGATTAGTAACAATTTGTCTCTAATTTTCTCCCAGGTATTTATTTGGAGCACCTCAGACATTTTAACACAATCATTTGTCAGCCAGTTGAAATTACCGTGGGATTGTTTAGTCAGCCAATTTACTTAAATCACAGGTCTGTTTGTTTTCAACATGAATAAGTAACATTATATAATTGGACAGCTCTAGGTTGGATACAAGCTGTTCAAACAAGTGCATTATTTGTCAGTATTTGTCTAATCTTGAAATTGATCCAGGCTCAAAGTCATTCTATAAATATGTCTGTATCTAATAAAATTGAAGTGTAATACATTGCAAGGTGTTCTTGAATCCGTTCAGAGGGGGAGTTTATGTACCTTTACCGCAGTGTCCTTGTGATGCATTGTTCTCTCCTTTAAAAGTGAGGAAACAAAATGCTTCTCATATCTTTTGTTGTTGACATCCAGTTAAACTCTACAGTATTTTGGCACAAATTAATCTATCAATTGGTATTAGAAAGCCAAATTAGGCAGATGCCAAGATGGCCAGTGATTTGTGGGCAGCAGTGATTCATTGGGTGCCAGAAGCACGAAATCATTAAAATTCAAGAAACCAAACACTAAAACAACAAAGACAATGTTGAACAAAAAAAAGTCCATTTTCCTATTCAGCTACAGTATGTCATGTTAATAATATTGTTGGACCTATGCAGTGCATGATAATATTAATTGATTTTAGTTCTGTATATAATCTTTGTAATGTTTTGGATCACCATTTAATTCTAAAGCAAAACCAGTTGGGAACTTTTACTCTGTAATTTGTATATTTTTCTTTTCAAAGACCTAAAGATACTAAAGAGAACAAATGCAATTTAATTAATACTTTTCAAGAAGTCAAAGTGCAAACGTCAAAAGTTTTTGAGAATCATTAGTGTAACAAATTCTGAAACTTATGTTTGCAGCTGAAACAAAAGTCTGAGACAGTTAGATAGTTTGGTTTGGATTTACAGGTGGTGAAGTGTCATTAATCAGGCTGGTGAAAGCAAGAGGTGGGTGCACACGTCTGTGACTCACTGTCGCTGTATCCATCGTTTTCCATCTGTTTTCATCTTGTCTTTTGTTAGTTCTTCCTGCAGTCTGTCTGTGGGCCACTCCACTTACGCAATGTAAGATTGCATAACCGCGGGATGATGCGTTCAGCCGCATCTTCAGAGCAGGAACTTGTCCTCGAATAATAAAGCGGCTTATACCGTGAATTGTCAGCTTCATTAAATTATGCACGCGGTGCAATGGGTGCAGACAGGCTCTTCACAACTGGAGCAGAGAATTGATGCTTGAGGAATGAGAAATCCTTTTTGTTTGCCTATATCGCTGTGTTTGTAATGAAATGAGAGGGCAAAGTCTCCTTTCGTTAAGTTTATCATTCCTCGTGTAGCGGGTGGCTCACTTCAGCTGAATCGTGGTGAACTTTGTAGTACGATTTAAATTTTCAGTAATGTATTCAAAACCTGCAGAGCTCCATGTCTTATGTTGTATGTGACAGGGTAAAGTAGGTTAAAGAACAAACTGTTGTTTTAAATAGTGCCTAATCTTTATATTTTTCATACGTACAAATTATTTTGTCAGTACTAGTTTCAACTTAATAAAATCTTTGAGAATTACATTTGTAATAATGTAACATGTACATGTTGGAAAAAAATAATAAAAACATGCTTACTGTCTTCGGTGTTGATAATCAGGACCCCAACAGGAAGTAAAAAATATATATTTTAAAAACGTCATTTCATTTGTCAGGTAACCTGTTTATTAATTGAATCCTACTTGCTTACACCACATCACATTTCCCATTATTAAGTTCGTTTTGATAATCCTGAGATCAGGCAGTATGTGACATTATGCTGACAGTCATAATGTCACTCACTCAGTAACTTCCTATGCCAGCAACATTTGTTTGTTCGTTTCATTCAGTTTCCATTGAGAGGGTGTATGTAGCAGAGCCGATGCTACGTTTAGTAATTCACAAGCATGCCATCACACCCGTTATCTTAACCTTTTTTCTCCCATCAGGGTTTCTGTTGGTCTAGCCATCAAACATGAAGTGGAACTTGTTTAAAAAGAAGCCTGAGGCCATGGTGGGCCCCGAGCCCACTGGTGTCAGCGCCCTGACGATGGCCCCTGCTGTTTCAACACCTGCAGACAACTCCACTGAGCATCACGGCCCTGTCAGCAAGAATGACGTCTTTGGTGACATCAAAAACAAGTTCCTCAATGAGATGGACAAGCTTCCACGTGAGTGTTACATACACCTCTGATGTATTTAAGCAAACAGCAGATTATTATTTGTGTATTATTTGTTTAGTCTTATTTTTGCTGTTATTCTAAAAACCTTTTTTCAAAATTCCCAGTATAATACAAAAATTACTGAAGTAATATTACAGCTACATCCAGCAAAACCACCCGAGTCTTTCAGTGACTGCTGAATTTGTGCTATTTTGAATGTGCTGTCAGACCTACAGTTTTCCCATAGCTGACGATCAATATCCCAAAAATCCATCTCTTTGATTTTCTTCAAAAGCCTAGAGATTTCAAGCTAGAACCATCATGCTCTACACAATCTTTAGCTTGTTATATACATAATTTTCTTTTTTCCAGCTGGTTGAACATACGGTTTTCTTGTCGTCTGAGGTAAAAGAAATCCTATAAACTTACATTGACAGACTTAGGTTCCCTGAACTCCCAAGCAACCACTCAAAACATTTTAGCAACCACCTAGCAATGCCCTAGAAACAACCACAGCATCCTAGAAACCATCCGGTAATCCATTAACTCAAGAAGCTACCAATGCCCTGGCAACCGCTTAGAACACCCAACAACACCCTGACAGCCACCTAGATCCAAACTTCAAACTTTTAAAACTACTTTAAAGTTTGTTTAAGGCAACATTTTTCTTTTAGTTGTCATTAGAATATCCCTAAGCTATAACTTTTCAATTACACAGTCTCTTCCCCACATCCATTGGCATTTTAGTTATGGTCTTATTTTTTATTGATCAGGAGGGTAATGGTGAAGATACGCTTGACTTTAATAATGGCACTGTTAAATCAAGAATTGTTTTTCCAGCCCCTGTTCCTGCATCTTTCATTGTTTTTTCTCACTTTAAGTGCCTCCCTGGGCCATCATTGCCATCGCTATCGTAGCTGTGGTGCTCATCCTCACCTGCTGTTTCTGCATCGTTAAAAAGACCTGCCTGAAGAAGAAAAAAGGCAAGAAGGGAAAGAAAGGCAAGGGAGACATGGGAATGAAAAACATGAAGGGAGGAGAGGTATGACCACTCAACACCACTTACACAGCTCTTTGACCTTAAAGGGACAGTTCACCCAAAAATGAAAATTATGTCTTTATTTTTCTTATCTTCACAAACCTTTTTAAAAACTGTTTTTAAACTTAAAACTTAGAACACCAAATGAAAAAAAATAACATCCTAATATCTAGGCTTCTAAGTTTGGTCTGAGCGCAAATGCATTGTATGACTTTCAGAACTTCACTAAGGGGGAGTGTGTGAGGAGAACTTAAAAAGTGGAAAAAAAATATGTTTTCTCCTGACTAATTTTCACCTATTATTAAGGAGTTTAGTGGGGTTGGATGCCACTTTTCCACTTGTTTAATATATTTCTCAATATATTTTATAGACTCAGCAATCTCAAAACATAAGCTTTTGTGCTATAAAAGGCTGTTACTACCTCACATGTCCTTATTATAGCTTCTAGGTCATGCAAATGGATGGTTGGTATTCTGGAAAGATTTTTTCACCATTTAATATTCATGGAATATAAAATATTCAGAGCTGTACGTCACTCGCTGCCTGTAAAGCAGGAAGGCTACATGAAAGATTTCCCGCCTTGTCATTTCATTTGCTGTGCTCGTAGAAAATTGGTTTCAAAAGAATGTGTGTGCTGTTAATCTTTTGTGCTTTTGTGTTAAAAATGACACATTTTCCAGAGAACGCACAGTGGTGCTCCATCTATTTTATCTTTGTGTAGGGTATAATGGCTGAATAGCTAAAGAGTTTTGCTATATTTGCTGTGTTGTGTCGAGTCCCGCTGTGTGCTGTATGTTTGCTATTGTGACAGGCTAATTCCCTTTTGGGAATCATTAAAGTTCTGCCCTGAGATATCGTGATGTATCATTTTCTATATAAATAATCTCCAAAACTTAGTTTTGCATGAATAACATAAGGACAGGCTCATTATTATTGTGCTGTAGAAAACACCTCCAATTATTCTGTGGTTTGAGTCTTTGAGTTATTTTTTTTAAATGGTTATGAAGTGGAATCCAAATCCGAGAGTCTGATACTGCTAGTAAAAGTATTTTTTTTACAATATTATATACACCAGCATAATTTGAGTGAAAAGTTTAAGAAGTAAACTAAGATATAAGGTATATTTTAAAGTTATAAGATATAAGTTTAAGATATATTTTAAGTTTAAGTAAAAAAAAATGTAGAAATGTGTGTTAGCTATTAATAATCAATATTTCATAAAATAATTTAAACCATGAAATAAACAGTAAGTTTAGGATTCTGAAAGATTTTAAAGACGCTCTGTGGAACATTATCAAATTATACTGAATAACATGCCCAGTCAGCTTTTGCAGAACCTGTGACTGTACGGTGTCATTAAGAGGGGTTAAACTTACTGTTTATTTCATGGTTTAAATTATTTTATGAAATACTGATTATCAATGTGGTCTCTTTTGGACCCCACTGTACATGCAATGTTTATAATTATCAATAACAGAATATGTTTGTTTAATGAAAAATGTGTCATTTTTGATACATGTCCATTAAATGTTACTTGATTTCCTCTACTTGATTTTGTCTTCTGTGAGTTCAATCTCTCCCTCTCTCTCCATTTCTTCATTTCTCTATCCTCCCCGTTCTGTGTCTGATATGTGCTCCCTGTATCTTGACTGTGGTGGACCTGACTACTTACGGTAGGTGTGAAATGGCTTGCAGTGCCCTCTCTGACTGCCTGGTGTAAGCTCAGACCAGGGCAGGGGGAACTGGGCATTGAAGACTGGCTGAGAATGAGATCTTTGGCTTCTACTTGGGTCTTGCAAGCTGCAGGGGTGCTGAGGTTGCCTGAAGAACTAGTTTGGGGTTGGTTGGGAGGGACTTGCATTCCACTGGTTTGACTTGCAACATGACCATGAGCAGTATGGGTAATTTATAATAAGCCAATTGAAAAGAAGCGTTGGCCCTTTAAGGGTGTATGTGCATCTGGTTATGAAAGTAAACTTCATCCCTGCTTAATGAAAATACCAACACACCAATCCTCACTAACATGCATGTTGAAAGGGTACAGTTGGTGATTTGTTCTCTAAAACCTGCTCCACCTATCTGATGTCACAAAGTTCACTTAGTATACAAATCTAGTATTTAACAATTGGGTTGGTACAACTAATTCCTTAAATGCTTTCTTAAAGTGGTTAAGTGGCCTCAAAAGGGAACACAAAGACAAGAACAGATTAGGTGAAGCAGTATTTGAGACAAAACCCAATGCATGCCCTTCATACAGGCACCAGTGAATGACCATGACTTGACTTGAGAGTAGCTTTTCTGGTCGACCCATTGTGTGGAAACAAACAAATAATCTTTCTCCTTGCTTTCAAAAATGTGGAGATGAGAAAAGCATAAAGCAGGTGGAGTAGGAAATAACCTCTCACCAGGAGATTTATTGCAATGTATTAGTTTGGTTTTATTCTTTTGAATGTGCGTTATGGTGTGTGTATACGTGCAAGTTTAGTGTACTTCAGTTGAAAATATACTGTAAGATGATGTATTTTTCTGCAAAAAAAAGAAAACCTGCAGAAATGATCTACTTCACCTTAAATAACTCACCACCCTGAGAACTGAACTGAGGTCTCTGTATATCACATAAAGACCTTTTTAGAATGTCTTTATGATTAATAGCCAAACAATTCCACCAATAGTAATGTTCATGCATTTTTCTGATAGTTTCTAAAAAGCACATCATACATTTTGAAGATGGAACAGCCCAGTGTTTTCGCTTGGAGTAGTTAACAGCACCTAGAGCAAATAGGCTGAAAAGTGATAACGAATCAGTGCTAATGAATCTAAATCATGATGCAAAGAAAGCAGTTAGTAAGTACATGCTAATATGATCGCAATTGATGCAAATAATGGTTTATTGTGGAAGTCTGATCTCTCCTTCACCGTTTCTTATTTCATCTGCTACCCTTACTAAGACGAATGCACTGTAACTTAGCATGACTGCCTCTGAATGTTCAATGCAAGTCAATTTACGTTGCATAAAAGAACCACAACCGGCTTCATATGGTATTAGAGCTATTGCATTAATCTGTTATATTAATAATCATCAATAATGATCTAATGCAGCATTGCGAGGGTTTACTATAGCTCTGTTAATTATGCAATAAGCTATGAATATTTTCTGATGTTGCATTTTGTGGCTTGGCATGCATGAATGCATTTTACCATTTCAGTTGAGATAAGAAATGGTGCTGTATTGTTTTTGTGTGTGTGTGTGTGTGTGTGTGTGTGTGTGTTTGAGAGTGGGTTTTTCTGTGGGTGTGTAGGGGAGGACATATCCTGACCCCAAGCATTTTTTTTCTATTTAGAAACGTTCTGATTCAACTCTTTTTGACATTTTTGTATTTCTTTTCTTGTTTTCCCCTAAAGCTGAACAAGACAACTTCATCTATGTAAGCTAATATTTGCTGTTACACTAGCATTGCTTTAGTCGCTCCATATATTCTACAAAGTGCTATAGGAATCTCAGAAACAGACACAGTGGGGCTGCAGCAGTGATGCTGTTGGCAGTCCCACATGGATAAGCTTGCTGGAAGGATAACACCACTACTTGATCACACCAGTGGCCTCCAAAGTACTGTCTGTCAATATAAGCACTAGATCTGTGTGTCAGAGACTCAGAGAACACAGACACTATGCAGAGCCAGATTTTTGATTATGTGCATAAAATCTGATCTACTTAGCAGCTTATCATGGCCAAGAACCACCCACTTAGTCATGAAAACTATTTTTTTATTGTTTTTATTTAACGTTCCATGTTTCAGAACTATAAGTTCCCATATAATAACTACTAGGATCTATATTGTGTGTGTTGGTGGCTTATTTAAATGCGGGCAGCTAAACACATTCCTAAAAGCACTCCTAAAACTCAGCAATAGAACTCCAGGGTGACATTAGGCACCAGATTGCAATAAAGTTCTTTAAATACACATTAAATTGCAACAAACATTGATTATTGTGCAATAGGCTTGTTTCCACCACTGAGGAAGGTGGATTGAGAAGTTGCCTCAAACTTTAACTACATCATAAAATTAATTGTGATGATTCATCTTTCATTTAACAAAGAATTGGATTTTACTATCTAAATATAGTGAAAGTAAGGCAAATGTGTTATAAAGAGCCCACCTTATCTTAATTATTAGAAAAATGTGGCTCAAAAGAATGTTCTGCAAACTTTATTCACTAAAAATGTAGCCTTGACTTTAAATAAAAATATCAATATGCCCTATTCACCTGAACTATAAGTTAATACAGACATTTTTATGTCCTAACCTATAGCATAAGCAATAAGACAAGACTTGTAAAACAACATTTAGGTAATTTTCAGTTGTGGCACAAAGCATGAACATTGTGTTAATTACAGAATCATTATATTAAATTAAATCACCAACAGAGTAAATGACAATACAAGTTAATTAAGATTCATTTAATTTTTTTGTTCCATTGTCATTTTGAATAACAGCAGGGAGGAAATTGTTTCATTATATATCAGGTGTATGCAGAGAAATGACGATCGTTACAATCCTAATGTTGCACTGTATAATTATATAGTATCAGCTTTATAGGATATATTTGTTCTTATTTCTTTTCCAAGGACCATAACTTGCCTTCTGGATCTTCCTATCCTTTTGTCATGTGTGAAACCAGCCCTTTAAATCCAGTATGTCTTATAGCCAACATAACGGGTTTTATTATACCCTACAGATTGGAAATCAATTTATGGACACCTGCTTCAGACATTTCCAAAAGTCTTTCTTTTTACAAGACTAATGTAGATTGTTGATACAAATGGTGTCATAAAAGGAAAAGCGAAATCAAGTCATGTTGCTACTAAGGTCTTCGCTGCCCCAGTTACATACAATAACCTCCAGGTGATTTGACACCTGGCAGACTTCAGGTAAGATTGACAATGGCCAAATGAAACACGCCTGGAGAACTTCATTTACTTCCATCGTCTTTGCTCTGATTCCTCCTGTAATGCTCTGCTGTCCTTCTGTCACTTCAGAAACAGGACGAGGATGATGATGAAGAAGATATAGATACGGGAATACCTGAAGAGAAAGAGGAGGAACCCAAAGAGAAGGAGAAGCTTGGAAAACTGCAGTTCTCCTTAGATTATGACTTCTCCGAGGGCAAGGTTAGGCCCAATACTTTTAAATTACATGATACACTGATTAATCAAATTAATGTATCAGATAATGCTCATATTTTATATATTGATGAAGATCACTCAAATGAAGATAATATACATTATTGTAGCAGGCCAATAGATTTTTACAGAAATGGAATTATAAGCCATTTCTGCCATTTCTTTTTTGCCTGTTTTGTATAAGTGAATATATGTGAATATATATCACTGGCCTGCACTCCTCAGTTATTTTTTAAATAGAAATCTTGTTTTTTTGGTTGGTCACTGTACACATGCAGATATACATTTTAGTTCCATGGCATGAGTTGTGCATTTTTAAGTTAAAAACAGTTCATCTACTAATAACAGTCCCTTGTATTGTTCCAAGAGTAGAAAAATCATTCAAGGTTTCAGGGAGCATCATTTAAATTCAATACTAAATACAGTATATATTTAATACTGAATTGACAACTATCATTTAAACAAATAAAGAAAATGTTTGTGTTTGATTCTGTTGATTCAATAAACCTGAATGGCTGTCAGTTTTGCAATTTTTTAAGTAAAAAGAAATATAATAATTGCACTTTTATTATGTAGCTGACAGTGGGCATCCTGCAAGCTGCAGATCTTCTCTCCATGGACAGTGGAGGCACCTCTGACCCGTATGTCAAAGTTTTCATTCTCCCAGACAAGAAGAAGAAGTTTGACACCAAGGTGCACAAGAAAACCCTCAACCCTGTCTTCAATGAGACTTTCCATTTTAAGGTACAGAACCTGTTTCATGTTCAAGTTTTTCTCATTGTCAAAGTTCTGAGATACCTTCTTCTGTTTTAAGCATACTACCAGTAATTTACCAGTAGGGTACAACAATGTGTAAACACAAAACAGGATTACCGGGAAACTCACAGAACATGCTGATGTAAACGTCTGCTTTAAGCCAATCAGGACATTTTGACAAGGATGACATGTTTACTCTGTGCTGTTTACAGAAGTCAATGCAGAGATGTTTGTCTAATATGGTGTAGTTAGGTCAAAAGCAATTGCATGAATGTAAACATTTGCAACAAAAATACAGACCACATGCATTTAGAAACTATGTCAAACCCCGTTTGGCACTCATATCACAGAGTTTACTTGTATTTCGGTATTGATGTGTGAATGAAATGTTACCAGTACACCATTGCTTCTGTGAACGGCACATTTATCTGTTTACTGGTAAAGGCATTATGGTAATATGCTGTCAAATTACCAGGATTACTTGGTTGAAAGGGGCTATTATAAGGCATTGCAGGTAGTTGCTTTTGCTATGCGGTTGCTGGGGTGCTGCAAGGGCAATGCTAGGTGGTTGGTAGGTTGAGTGGTTGCCCATTTTTTCGAATCCATAATTCCAAGTATACGTAATAGTAATGGTGATGTTTGCACTAACAAGTATCATTTGACTAGTTAAGGTAATTTTCACAAAGTTGGCACTAGAATTAAGAGACTCTGTAAGAAAACTTTAATATTTAACTTCATACCAAAAGTATTGTCTTACTAATTATATTTTATTCTAGATTCCATTCAGTGAAATGGGAGGCAAGACTCTGGTCATGTCCGTGTACGACTTTGACCGTTTCTCAAAGCATGATGTGATAGGCGAGGTAAAGATTCCCATGAACACGCTGGACCTGGCCCAGCCCATTGAGCAGTGGAGAGACCTGGACAGTGCTGAGAAAGAAGAGGTAAACCTGCTCTTTATCTGTCACTCTCTTCACGTTAACAAGAGCGAGCAGCTGTCGCTCTGTAATAATAATGAGTTAATGAAGCTGCACTGTTAAACTTGCTTTTACACATTAATAATGTAGCATAACATTATATAAGGCTTTTCTACCTCAACATGCATTTCTGAAACCAGAATATTTACCTTAACAAGCAACTAAATGACTCTTTGATGTGAGACTACCCATTGAAATAAGCAATCATCTCTTTAGTATCTCATACACAGCAGTGACACTTGATGGCGAGCAAACTGAGACTTGAGCTTACTTATCTGTCTCAAAGCCTCACACTGTGCTCAGATCTGCCCGGACACCAATGTCTGCAAACAATAGTCAGAGATTTCAATATGAACTCAATATGAATATAAACATTTATCATGAAATTCTCTCAGGACTTTGAGACATATCTGAGAGCTCAACAACATCTTCCGATCTCTAAAAACCTTTGAGTTTAAGGGTTTTCTCTGTGTAAGGGTGGAAATCAGCAAGGATCTGGCAGGATACATTAGGATAAGAATAGAATTTTTTTTCATACATGTAAAAAAACTAACATGTATAAACAGAAACATTTGAAAACTAAAATCTGCTTGATTTTGTTTCAACACAGCCTGAAAAGCTTGGCGATATCTGCATCTCTCTGCGCTATGTACCTACAGCTGGAAAACTCACCATCTGTATCCTGGAAGCTAAGAACCTGAAGAAAATGGATGTTGGAGGACTCTCGGGTATAACACACACAGACATTACATTGCTTTTGTCTATCTGGAGAGTGGGTGGAGATAACACTACATCCGATTTCCTGACTGCAGAATTATATAAAATCACATTATAACAATAACGTTTAGATTTTATTTTTCTCTTTTACGAGGACTGTGGTTAATATAAGCAGTAGATATGCATATTTTACTAGTTACTTGCTTTGGGGATTAATTCATCATGTCTGTGGCAGAAGTGCGCAGCAGGATTCTGTGCTGCAGCAGCGTTTTTGTGTCACGCCTGTTCTTTAGCGGTAGCCATGCAGAACAGATAGCGCTCACGTGCTGACTCTGCAGTCCTCTGCTCGCGCTGCCCCACGTTCCTCTTTTATGCCAGCCTCGAAACTTCCATCTGCTGGCTAAATAGGGAACAGCAGCTGTTTAAAATCCTTTTCAGGCACTCGTAGGCTAATACAACAGAACAAAAACAGGTCTTAAACGGCACTGTAAGTTTCTTTGGATAAACGCAACTGCATTTAAATGTTCAAATACTGTGCTGATAACCCTCCGCAGATCCCTATGTGAAGATTCACCTTCTACAAAACGGAAAGCGACTGAAGAAGAAGAAGACCACAGTGAAGAAGAACACGCTGAACCCCTACT
The DNA here is from genome assembly GCA_036877625.1 of Ambastaia sidthimunki. Lineage (NCBI taxonomy): Eukaryota > Metazoa > Chordata > Actinopteri > Cypriniformes > Botiidae > Ambastaia > Ambastaia sidthimunki. Next base: position 46,485 of record JAZGTK010000200.1, read on the forward strand.
ACAACGAGTCCTTCAGCTTTGAGATTCCCCAGGACCAGATGCAGGTAGAGACACTTACTGTATCTGTCTCAGCCAGTCAATGTCACATCTGCTCTTCTGTTGTATAGACCATAATATTGGCTGTATTGTTTTCATAGAAAATCCAAGCTGTGGTCACAGTGCTGGACTATGACAAGATCGGCAAGAACGATGCTATCGGCAAAATCTGGGTGGGTAGCAAAGCGCAGGGCAGCGAGCTGAGACACTGGTCTGACATGCTGGCCAACCCGCGCCGGCCCATCGCCCAATGGCATCCACTCAAACCCGAGGAGGAGGTGGACGCTTCGTTAGCAGCCCTCAATGCCAAGAAGTAATCCTGCCACTTAACTTCCCACACCCCCACTTTTCCTTTCCTTCTTTCACATGCACAACACATCATCTGAACCAATCAGCACTAAATTACAACCACTGGCCACCCGACTAGAGACTAGAAGAACACAAACAGCTGTAGACCGCCCCAAAATGAGATAGTGAATCAGGGTTGCGTTTGATCACATAAAGATGCCTCTATCAATGTTCTTCGAGAAAGCCTGAGCTCTAAGAGGGTTCTTCGGGGAACCCATTTAATTACAGAGATGCAAGCTCACATTGCAGCACATTCACATCCGAACTTCCAACAGATCAAGCATTCCAAATTTCTGCATTGGTGACCAGGGATAGAAAACACTGCCTCTTCCACTGCCTAATTTTAATACATTTCTTCTAGATTCTCTGGTCATCTAGATAAAATATGTTCTATTATGTTTGTTAAGTCTGAAAGAACAATGAAGAATGATTCATCATATTAAATATTTGAGAAAAAACAGAAAACATTGGGAATGGAAAGATGGTTGGACTACATACTACAAGAAGGTGTTTTTCAGGTGTCGATTACACTGCCTGCACATAACCTCTACTTCCATTCTTCAGTTCAGTTGGTCAGTTGGATCTCTCCACTGCCCAATGTCCTAACAAACCCTGACAAAAAGGAGACAAGCCTTCAAACATCATGATATAAGCAATTCTTAGCTGCCAGGGATGTCTTCCTGTTAGCTTCAGTATTTGTATCCTTTGCTTTGATTTGTTGTATTAAATGTATTCTGCCTGAGCACTTTAAATGAAAGTGTTTTGTTTTCAGCAGTATTTTTACCTGCATTTAAGAGTTTGTTATTTTTATTCATGTTTTTGATCATCTGGATCAATCCATTACAAATTCACACCACTTGTGTGTTTTCATTGAGTTCAGTTGAAACCAGAAGTTGTTGTGGTTTATTGAGAAGTGGGATTATGACAGAGGGCGATGTGTATTTACTAAACAACTTACCAAACCGCTGAACTTATTTGCACTACTGGAACTACATTCTGTAGCTGTTGCTCTATCAATTTCGGTCTGTACTTTTGTGATGGTGCATTCTTGATTCGAATTGTCAGAATTAGTTTAAAATGAGAGAACTTGTATTGTCTGAATCAGCTGCTGACAGCCCAAGTTATTGTTGTGAGGATGTTAATATAATTCAGCTGATGAACAAGACAGAACTAACTCTTCAGGCAAACGTTCATCATCTTCACTGGAGAAACTGTAGGCGATGATGATACATTGTGATAATTTTTTAATTATTAAGCAGCTGGGAAACAAATTGCAAACCTGAATCTTATCAAGATTTCTTTATGAAGCGTAATTTATTGTCTGTAGATTTTTAAATTAGGCCAAATGTCAGTCACATGTATAAAGATCCATGAGTAGATTATAGGAGGGATTGAGGGTTTGTTTAATTGCCAGGCTATAACCTAAAACAAACACTGTAAGGACGTTTTACTGTAGTGACTTTTCTCACTCAGTGGCATTTTCAATTTGCTTTGGAGAAATTTTAGGGCAAAATGAAAAGTCTGTCATCTTGTCATTCAAAGCCTTTATGATGTTTTATTTTGGAATATCATAACAGTATCAATAATAATATCCAAATTTTGCAGAAGCTTTGACAGAGTCCTGATGTGAGAATGCACAAGTGTTTTGGTAATGCACAAACAAAATTGCTACAGTGACGTTTTCTGTGTGAGACTGCAGTGTATAAAAACAAGCAACTCTGAGAAGTCGCGTTCGGTTGCAATAACTCTGTTGTCGTTTGATTATAAAATAGCAGGTACTTTCAGTCACAGCGCAGTTTGACATTTTTAACATTAACAAATATGTTATCGTTTGTTTATGCAGCCTTGTGATTTATTTTTCTGGTGATATCGAAACACATAATTTATTTGTCAACTTCTGTTTTAATATGAGTTAATTTTACACAATTGTGTCTATTATATAGAAAAACGTACACAAAGAAATCGTAATTTGCAACTAACAAACCGCCTCCCCAAACCCATAAGCGTGTAGGTTTAACTATATATGCATAGTTCCTACTTTATAATACTGCATGTTACAATAAAAAAGATGTGCATGTTTCACAGATAAAACAAAAATATATTGTGTAGGTGTTCTTTGTCATTTTAATAACAAAATGGAGGGGGATAAGATAATATAAGATACTGTGTATATTTTCTACTTAAATTAAATATGTATTTATTTTCTGTGAGTGGATTCTGGAGAGAATATGAATTATACTAGACAAATCTTCATTTTCAGATTCAATCCATGCCTGAATATCATGAGCAAATATGTTAAGTGCTTTGTGTGAACTAATGTAGAATGAAAACTAGCCGCATGCTTGCCGTCTACTAATATTGTTAAGGAACAAAGTTAATGTGTTTATTTATTCAAATGCTTTTTCTTAATTTTTCAGAGTAATATTTGTATGGTTTTGTCAGAATATGTTTATGGGAAGTAAAAACTTCCATATGGGGCTCCAAGTCTGAATATTTCTCGCCCCCCATCTTGTGGGAACTATGATATAATGTTTTGGGTCACACTGAATCATTATGAAAGTGATAACGTTTTCAGTTTTTTTTTCTTTAGAATTAGACTTAATTATAATTTTTGTATTTTTCACTATCAGTGCCAATAAGAATAAGTCACGTTTACTGCCATTTTATCTGACTTTTTGTCATACTTACGTGATTTTTTCGGACCAACTGATTTCTATCTTGGCAACGAAGTTGCCAGAGCACAACAGAATCAATCGCATGATAGAAAACTTGGAGTCCCCATTGTTTTCTAAAAACTTTTATTTAAAAAAGACATAATAACAGCGTTTAACTAGCCAATAAACAGTTTGTGTGCGTGTGTGTGAATAAGATAAAGCCATAAGACTTGAGCTAAATCTTTGGAGCTCAGCTATATAGATGTACTTAAAATAACCCTGAAATGTCTCCTCCTTTCATAGGCCTATGTATCTCCTCAACATTCCATACAAGTCTGTAACGCTACTGTTAGGGGTCACACTGGATCATAAAAATGTGCTAATTTAAGCATTGTTGGCAGTTTAACTTGCAATAGTCAGCCTCTCTTAATATGTCCTTTCAATTTGTCTAATGTTTTTTGTATTATGTGTTACGATGATTTTGTTCTGTTACGTTTTGTAAATGTTTTGATTTAAGACAAAATGTGCTACGGACAACTGTACTGTATGAAAACACATGTGGTCAGTGTAGTTTTGCCATTCTGCTCTGTATGTTTCTGCATGCACTTTTGGGCAAAGGGCAATTAAAGTGGCAGTTTAAAAGGGTTGGTAACCAATTAAATATATTATAATTTAACATATGGAGTAACAGTTTTTAAGTATTTTAAATTTTATTATTATTATTGTTATTATTATTATTATGATTACTAACAATAATAAGAAGTGGCTTTGGATAAATTAGCTAAATATAATAAAAACGGAAACAACTAAAAACCAAATAGATTTTTGGAAAATGTATTTATTTATTCTTGAAATTTAAGCTTGTCCAACTAATGTCAATCAGCATTAGCAGAAAATGCTTGGGGGTTGAAGTGCGTATGATTGTGTGTGAATTTAACAACAATGCATAGGCCCTTTAATAAAGAATCATTTGTTGTGAGGTAATCAAGCACTGCCATTCTGCCTATAGGGCTGCATGCACAATGAACATTTCTTTGAAACATTCCTAATTGTCAACCATAGAGTTGCCACTTGCAAGTAGATGTGCTAAAAATGATACGGTAGCTGTTGCAACAGTGCTACCAGACTAAAAATTCCCAAAACACCTCTGTACATTGGCTCTCAATGTATCTGCTTGCAGAAGCAACTCTGTGGTCTTTGTAGTTTTTTTTGTACAGACGAATGACAGACTGTTCTAACACCCTCTGCAAAGATGTTCCTACATTATCATTGATTTCTATAAACAGGGAGATGCTGTCACAGCACATATGTAAACAAATTATTCTGGGGGCAAAACGAATCAAAAGCTTGCCGCTATATCTGTTTTATTTCTCTTGCACTTCATTATGCTTTTCTGCCGTTATAAAAACGATCTTTATTTATTTGTGCTGTTTTTTGTTTTTTTAATCTGTGGGAGATTGTGAGGGTTCGGCCTCAGGCTGTGTTTGTACCTGTTTTAGTGTCGTTGTGTGTGCGCGTTTGCGTTGTGTGTTCATGTCGGTATCGTCGTGCCTAGTGTGGATCAATCGCATGCTTTAGCCCTTGATGGGACACTGAGAAAACGTTGCTCACAGACTCTTCTAATGACCCCTAGTGGACGGTACATGAGCATCAGCAATCCTTGTAAAGACGTCAAGGGAACCAAATAGCTCTACGAATAAATGTGTTACCGGCTCTGTACTGAAACAAATGATAAAAATAAAGGCCTTTAATTACACTTATTTCTGTTTGCCTCGTTGTCATGTAGTATCTCATTTTAAGGATTTTTTTTTATTTTTGGCCCACAATAAGAGAAAAGCCTTGACTAACCCATGCTTGTTCTTCCATATTTTCTAAACAGTTAAACAGCATATTCAATGAGGAAAGATGTAGACAATGAAGACAATGTGTGTTTTATTTTAAATCGAAGCCAATTAATCACTGACAAAAGTAAATCAAGCTATTTTCTTTTAAAAAGTTTAGGCAACTCAAATATTTTATTAAAGGTGGTAGTGACATTAGTGCAATACAGTGATTTGTGGAGGAATTAGATACTTAATTGAATTTAAATATATAAAAGATGAATATTTAAATGCTTGCATAGATGCCATTACGCAAGAGTATTTAAATACAAAAACAAGGTTTAGCCACTTTGAGGCACTTTCTGCACATCATTGACACTAAAAGCCATATAACACTTTTAAACCTCCAATGTAAGTCTAATTTATTAGGCATAATTTAATTAAAATGTAAATTTGTAGCCTACTTTGTATTGTCTTTTTGAGTTTGTTTTCAGAATGCTGACGGTAGAGGGCAGCACTGCACATAATAAAGCACTCAACTAAGTTCATTTTACAGTGTTATTATTAATAATCATAACAAGCAAACAATAAACACAAACAATCATAAACAAAGTGCTGTGAGCATTGGTTCAAGATTACAGGTTAAAAATTGTGTCTTATACCAAAAACAAAGCATTTTAAAATGGCTTGAAAACATTTCTTGTGGTGTTTTGTTGTCTATAAAGATACTCAATTAAAAACAACAAAAAGCATAAATAAATATGGAAAAACACAATTACCAATAGTGCCATGTAACCATCCTTCAATCCCCTTCATGTTTAAAACTCAAATTATAAAAGTAAAAAGAACTAAAGACTAATGGAAATATAGAAATAGTAGAAAATAGAGTGACATCATTTCCCAGTGGGAACGTTCCATTATTCTATTATTCCATTATACTGGACCATTTTAGACCAGCTGGCTGCTTTAGGACAATTTAATTGGACTGATGCATTGTAGTGTGTCATAATGTTATATAAAGAAACAGCAGTTTATACAGCTCATACCTGCTAAAAACACCAGCAACGGTGGTCGCCAGCACAATTTATATTTCAAATGCTGGTCTCAGAACAGGGTTCTTCTCAATCTAAATGAGCCGGACCACCAGCTGAACCAAACCAGCTCTTATCAGTATAAACCAGCCAGGATGAGCATGGAAATTCATGCTAGTCTTTTTAACAGGGTGAAGATAGATTCTTACTCTGATCTTAAAACATCCAGCGTTAAGAAAGACTGATATGGGGAAAACATTAAATTCTTTGGTCCATTTTAAAGGACCTACTAGAAACCAACACTGTCTTTATCTTGACAGTTTTTAAGAATACCCTCCTGGAAAAAACAGGTAATACCAGCTTAGCCAAAATGAACAAGCAGCTATGGTCAATCAAAATGGTGTACCAGTTCGATCCTAGCCTCTCAAGCAGTGTTTAGGTTTAACAACCTAAACCAGCTTTAACCAGCAAATGACCAAGCAAACTACCACCGTAAGCAGATTTTAGCTGGATTTTCCAGTACGGTAGGTTTCTTATTTTGTAATAATATCTTACCCTTGGAGATGATGCACTAAGGGTAAGAGGGACCACACAAACCTGTTAACCAGGATGATACTGGTCTCTGTGAGGTTTATAAAAGGGATATTTTAAAACTTTCTTGGAATTAGTCTCTTTGTGTAGTTTTAACTCTAATGTCTGGTCTTCCTCACTTGGAAAGTTTGCTGATGACTCTGATTAAGGCCCCATTTTCATCTTTTAGTCGCTGGTTGTCAGACTTCAGTTCTGTCAAAACCTGAGACAACGAAAAACAAAAAAACAAATTACATGTGTACTTTTAATTATGAAACATGTCCGTGCCATCTGAGTGTACTAAGAAAATATGAGAATAAGAATGTATTTATATGAGCATTTACAATAATAAAGCCATGCTCAGTGAGATGAACACATTAGCTCTGTTCCAGAATCTAGTTCCCTACTTAGTAGCATTTTCAGGGCCTCACAGGCATGATCTTAACACAGCAATGTTATGCTACCCATAAGATACCTGGTTTTGGCTATTCATTCCCAGAATGCATTGGGTCACCCTCACGTGAGGTGTGCTGTTTGTGTAGTGCACATAGTTGGCTATGTGGAGCGTTTCATATGAGTGCTCTTATGTCGACAGTGAACAGCAGTAATGCAGTAGTTCAATAAGTTGTGGGACAGAGCTATTGTTTGAACAAACCAACCAGTCAAGATGTTTTGATTATAACAGTCAACATAAAATATGATTCAAATTCACCATTGTGGTAAAGTATGAGTGGCACACAACTACACTGGCATTTGAGTGTGTGATCATGCATAGTGTTTCATAAAAAGTGAATGTCATTCATCTCTATAGCTGCAGTAATTAAGACAGCAATGACAACACTACAAAAGCTCTAACAAGGCTTTATATTACTAATTGTTTTTCTGTATAAATTCTCTTTTAGAACAACACACACATAAACTCCCAGCTCTGTGGACATGTCTGAGATTATTCAGGCCATAACATGGTATTTTTAAAAGGTCCCGAGGAACACAGAAAGTTCTGTTTGGCTGACCAATGGAAAAAAACAGGAATTATTATTTTGGGGCAACACCTATTCTAACCTGTAGTGTTGACTGTATTTAATGTAAGCTCAACCATTCAATCCTGTTTCCAAAGTTATTGTGGGAAGCTTATCAATCACCATTAACCAACATTTGATCTCAAACTAGTTTGACCCCTACTGATTAAGGTTAAATATGAAGAACCTAAATAAAATCAACAGAAAATAAAACAGCTCATATAATTATCTAATAAAACAGTTCATATAATATCTGTTTGACTTTCTAACTTGGACATACAACATTTTTAAAGACTTTAAGCCCATTTCGAGCTGTGTTAGTGGAAAGTGCTCTTTGTAAATACACTGGACAGGCTTTTAAAGCAAGTTAAAATACTATATAATAATCTGGAAAAGTATTTCAGTCTTTCCCAGTGTCTGTCAGATATTTTCCAGAAGACACAAAGCCATTTGAATCCTACAGTACATGTCTAATCCTGTGTAATGAGCCACAGTTTGAAAAATAATCTACAGTAAAACCAGCCAGTTGTGTTCACAGAGGCTAGACTTTAAAAACTCTGTGACAGTGATTTGATTTGGACGTTTGGTCATGGGTTTGGAACAGCTATAAATATCTTCAAAGTTAGTGCCAGCTGGAGGAATGTGAGGGGTTGCCCTTCTCCAGACCCGTGAGAAAATCAGGGAGAGAGAAAGAAACAAGCAGAAAGATCTTCAATGTAAGACATAAAAACAAATGAAACAAATTATAAAAACCTGCCTAGGAGAAGCGCAGAACAGGGGTGGAGGAAGAGGACAGTAGGGTGCAATGAAGAAGAGAGAAAAGAAGAAAGAGAGAGGAGGACTAGAGATCCTCCGTCTCGGGAAGAGAGTTCGTCTGAGCGAGGCGGGCAAGAGTGTGGAGCATGGCTTTGTTCTCCATTAGGAGGCACTCGTTCCTCCTGCGGAGAGCTTGTAGCCGAGCCAGAGCAGGAAGGGTCTGGAGATATAAAGAGGCCCAAATATTGTGAGAGAGAGACAGAAGAAGAGTGTGAGGGAACGTTAAAGAAGGTTTGAGAAAAAATGGGGTTAGTATTAGTGAGTTAAAAAATGTCAACATTAAATCTAAATAGATTTGTTTTCATTCTGTGAGTTTATCGTCTTACCATTGCGCTATTATTCCAAAATAACATTCTGCTTCTGAAACAACTTTTTATTTCATCTGACATATTCTGTTATTCTTTTTTACTTATTCTGTCATTTTAAACCACTTTTAATGATTCATTAAACTACAGGTGAGTAAATAAGTCCCATTGTGCATTTTTAAGTACATTCCAATATGTAAGGTAAAATCCAGTCAATATAGATTGTATAGTGAGTAAAATATATTGTATAGTGAGTCACAATTAAATTTGTATTAAATTATTATGTGGACATTTGAGTTGAAATTATTTAAATATGAAACTAAGTTATGATATGCATTTTAACTCAAAAGTACATCACATCACAAGGTGTGCTAACAGAGTTTCATGTTGAGTTTGAGAAAGTAGAAAACAGCTAAACGTGCAAAAATGATCAGGTAAGAACATACAAACAGCACATGCATCATTAAAAATTAAATGAAAACCTGCATTTACCTTTAGAGTCACTAAAAACAAATCAGTCTTTTTAAGTGAATGAAGTGTTACTTGCTCCATTTAAAACAGCAGTTATCAGCAGTTATACACCACTATTTTTTTGTAAAAAAAAAAAGGCTAATAACAGTCCAGTGAGGAGATTAATGAGTGGCGTGAGGCTTTTGTGGTCAACCTCAGAAACTTCCTGTACCAGCATGTGGAGTAAGCCTGAGGTTTGACTGAGCTACTGCGAGAAACCATCCAAACATTGTTTCACAGTTCACAGATCAGAGACCAGACCACGACCAATAAAAAACTAAAGGCATCCAACATGGGTCTGCAGCTCTTTGACTTTTACCAAAACACTCAAGATCTCCAGAATGACAGAATGGCTGCTTTGACAAACAGAAGCATCATATCATGTCTTAACATGAGTAAGACATTGTGACTGCCTTTAGATACAAGACAAAATGTTGAACTATGGATTCTAGATAGTGTTTAGTTTACTTGCTAAAACCTAGCTAGCTTTACTGTCTGGAGTTCACTTCTAAGTGCATCCTCCATGAAAAATGTGATGGTGTCTTATATTTTGGTATCTTGGAAGAAAACATGATTTTTTTTTTTGGAACAATGGTTTGAAGACATTTCAGAGTATTTAATTTACAGTAAGAAAGCGTGAGAGTGCGCAAACAAATCTGTATATCCAGTAAAACCGTGCCTAAGGGAAGCCTTAAGTGATCTATAATCAGCACACAGCATTTTGAACTTCTGTGAGTAAATAGGTGCGGGTTGGTGCCCTTAATGTGTGTAAGCAGGCAACAACGTGTGGGGAACACCACTCACCATCACCCCCTGTCACCCATTCCAGCTGAGGTCAGCTCAGGGCTGGTAGCGAAACCTCACTGGGGGTGTCTGTTGGGGCAATAGTGACATCACTCATCAAACAAGCACAAGAGCTTCTGTTCAACAGCTTCTGTACAAGATTTTGTTGGACCTTTCATAGCATTTCCTATAACACTGGACCTTCCATAGATAGTTTGCTTTTATAGTGTAAGAGAAACGTTAGGTGTCTACACTGACAGAGATTTGCAAAAGTCAGTGATTGTCAATGAGAGTTGAAGATTTAAAGCTGCAGTCCGTATTTGTTTCTGGTTAAAAATATATTCATATTATTGAGCAAGTACATAACAGATACATTTTCAAAACTGTCTCCTTACTAATTCTCAACAGTAAGTATGTAATAATAAATAATGATGATATAATTTTAGCTGTGAGGTCTGATTTTGCTGATGTAAGTTTGGCCTCATTTAACTTTAACATACTTAATGAAAAGTACTGTATGTCAAATAACCTGTAAATTTATGGTTCATAGACGGTCATGGTGATAGAAGCAGAACTTATGGATTGCAATTTTAAGGTGACTAGCAACAGGGACTGTGTTGGCAATGGGAAAATATTGAGCAGGGTTTGATATTATGCAAATATCCTCTGACCCCAGATATGACTAGCAGTATGACCAGCAGTACAGTAGTTGAGTATAGTGACCTACATAGCTGCTCATGTGAACACATCTTTAGTTTGTTGAGGCATGTGAACTACTGTATGGCCAGCTACATAGCTAAATATATTCTCCACTATGTTCTTAAACTAGAGCTGTCAGCAAACGTGTAATATAAAATGCAATATCATCCAATTAACTTGAACAATTTAAAACATAAGGTAAGCTGTCAAAACAGCCCAGTCCAAACCCTGTTACCACAACTGAAATCTGTATTAATTATCCAGTAGATCTGTCTGATTGCTGTTATTACAGATATCTTGCCCCCTTACATTCATTTGGCCTCTTGTATATTTGGCACCACATTGATCTCGGCCCCTCAAAATGCCAGCAATGCGCAATTACTGCTGGAATGCTGAGCAAAAGCTGTGGCGTGTCTCTGTTCTGGATTCAGTTTAGCCTCAGTGTAGCTGGAAGTAGGTCACAGTGTACTGCAGCAGCTGTGAGATGCTGCAGATGTTTGCTAACAGCGTGTAACAGCTTTAGCAGGAGATAAGGAGCACTAGTTAGCACAGTGGCAGCGGAGTCCACTAACACGGGTTAAAACAGGCATATACAATAGAGCTACAATAGCTGTTATACTGACCAGTCAACATATACCATATATGTATTTTTTATCAGTTAATCAAATCAAGTTATTTTAATTAGTACATTTTGAGGTTAGCATGTTTGAACATGCTCTTAAAAACTAGCCTGAGCTCAGAACAACAAGGCAAAACCACAATAAAACACATGAACTCAATCTATTGTACCTTTAGTTCTTCTTCCATGCCCGAGACCCTCTTCTCCAAAGCTTCCTTCTCCTTCACAAACAGACATTTATTCAATGTTACTATAACATTGAATAAAAAAATGTAATTGCAATAATGAATAAATCTATGGATCTCTAGAGACAAAATAAATAGCAAAAATATGATGATCTGAACCTAATAACATGAAGAAAGAATATCAGTACAAGATCTTAGTCGATACTGAGAAAAAACGAATTGAAACTCTTTTGTGAGTGTCAATCATTATTATATATAATGATGATATCTACCCTTTTCTCTGATTCAAATACAGTAGATCTCTCTGATATTCTGTCCTGCTTCTGAAACACAAGATTAATGAAAATGAACAAATAAATCACCAAGCAAAATCATTACAAAATAATAACAATATCACTGTGCATACAAAGCATGTATGAAAAAGCCATCTTTATTTTAATTATAATTTAATAGTACATTATTAAAGGACTGTAGGGCCAGTCTTATTATAGGCTGCTGGCTGCAGTATATTATTCACTTTTTACAGATTGTAATTCCTTACACATGCTATTAGATACACTGAGCCAGACCATCAGGAACCTGACTGGATGAAGAGGGCAAGCTGTTGTGTTGTTGTTTTTAATACAGGTTGAACTTCTTGGAAGATTAAAACTTTTACCCCACATCTACTGGGATTGTCCCTCACCTGTGTGACTTTGTCGAGCTGTGAGCGGATTTTGGAGAGCTCCTGCTTGCTGTCCTCCAGACGAGACTTCAGTTTATCATTCTCAGACAGCGCATCCTCATACAGCTGAGAAAATGAAACAAACAAATGTTTGTCTTTCTGGCTAAATTAGCATCTCCTCTGGGAACCTTTTTCCTGTTGTTGGTCAGTGATGGTCTACACTGGCTCTACAATCCAAACTAAAGACTAAAGACTGGTTTATTTTTACTCTCTAAAATGAAGGCCGGGGATAGTTGTCCCATGAGTAAGTGTGGCTATATCTCTGTAAAGATAAAGTTTGGAGTCAAAGGCCCAATTACACAAATGCTTGTTTTCTCTACCAGTTGTTTTTAAACACTGAGGTCAAAAATATCTAAAATTGAAATCATTTTTGTAAATTATGCTCTGTGAACTAGGTATGGGGAAAACGTGAACACAATAAAACCTGATAACTGACAAAGGCAGATTTTACCCAGATTGAGATGACAAAGATTGTTTATTTTAAATATGGTAAACATTTTTGCCAAAACAATGATTTTATATTTATATTTATTTTATTTATATTTTTGCCGTTCGATTAATAGTTTTTTGTTTCATAATTACAACAGAACCAAAAAAGGCAAACAGCTTTGACCTTTTATAACAAATTAGCCATGTCTGTTTTCTGTCTTAATAATGCTACTTTTTAGCTACTGTATATAATATAAATACTTCTAAACATTATTATTCTGCCCTTTCCTACATTGTAGCTTGTATCACAGTTAAAATATGCACATTATTTATGTCCTATACATTTGTCATACAGTATCTGAGAACAATGAACATGTATTTCTCTGATGAAAGTTATCCTGACCTTCTTATAGTCTTTGCTAGCAGAGTCATCTTCAGTTTTGCTGAGGGAGGCGAGTCTGTTCTCTCGGCGTGTGTAGCTGCTGCGAGTCGTCAGTCTGTCTGACGGAGACTCCAGACCACTGGAGTCTGACCTGCTGCCATCCAGTCAATACAGTCAGATATCACACAACCACAAACCGGGTTCATCAAGGATTTTTAAACAGAAATTACTAAACAGGTAGCTGATCATGTCATGTATTCATCACAAAAACATGAATAAACAAAAGGACTTTACCTCGACACCCGGTCTTGCTGCAAAAAGAAAAAAGTTGGATGAAATACATGGATAAATAAAAGACGTTTCATGGTGTCATGTTATTTTTTTTACATTTATATTGCAAAATTGCTTAAATAGTAGATTATTTTCTATAATAAAACCGAAGGCAATTAATAAAAAAAAAAAAAGTTTATTTTAATATTGTTGCTTTAATATTTTCAATATGGTTGCTTTAAAATCATTAACCATGTAAATTGAAAAGAAAGTTTTAGAATGAGAGTAAAACAGAAAAACATCAGTCAGCGGCATGCTGACACTCATGGGTGATTTATTTAAGCATTAAGTTGAGTCATGATAGACTTCTATTGTACTGAATTCAGCCAGCCGATTCATTAAATTATCTCCTTTTGTGTTCTGCAGAAGAAAGCAAGTCAAGCGGGTTTGGAAGAACATGAGGGTGAGTAAATTCATTTTGTGAACTAATCCTTTCACACAGGAAATTAGTCATCTGAATTTTCTTCTTGTAGGTAAGGACCTTAAAAATAGTCTTTAATTACCTCATTATACTAACAAAAAGTACCTCATTAAAAACGGCCTATTTTGGTTATTTTCTTAAGAATCTTGGATCACCATTGAAAATATCATGGTTCCTAACAATATGCTTCAATCACACTGTTTGAACACTGCGCTATAATTCATTTCAGATTCCCTGTTAAATCCTCATAATCTTCCAATGCGAGTCTGCCAATGTGAGCAAGAGTATGATATCATGCCGCCAAACTTCATCTGTGCAATTATTTGTGTGTGCGAAGAAATGACATCATGTCGCAAAGTGGATGCTCTTCTTAAGCTAAATTTAAACCAGCTAATTTCATGAGCTGTCCTAAAGGTTTGTTCACTTGGAGAAAAAGGGTCTTTGTTTGTCTGACTATATTCAAAGCACTGTTTTAATAAAATGATAATAATTTCCTTTTTGAAAACAAATACTTTTCAGCAATGTTCTCAAATCTGCCATCCATAACTCTTTGGGATAAAAATGAACAAAAATCAGTTCAAAACAGTCTTAACAGTAAGTTAATATTAGTGATTTATAATTTGAGCTTTTGTTTCTAATTTCCTGGTATGTCAGTTTGACTTGTGGTTACATAATGGAAAGAGAAAGATCCAACTACTAACTTGTGTGTGTGGGTGCTGGAATGATGGAGTGCTTGTAGCAGTTATTTAGAATTTAAACTTGCCATCCACGTTAAGACAATAACTGCAGAAGCAACTTGCAATTTTATGTTTTTAACAGAGATGGCGATATAGAGGTAAACATTACAGATTGCAGCTTCAAAGAAGTACAAAATTCATTTAACAAATTTGAACTTTTATACAAGTGATAGTCTCAGATCTTTCGAACACCATTTAAAAATCAGAGCTGCCTCCACCACTGACATGAACTTTTATCCCATTTGAAGATGTGTCAGTTGGTACATAATTGACCAATGACAGTCTAAACTGTCAGCAGTTTGGCTGAACATGATTGGTTGCTCCCATCTAATAATCTTGCACCTCTCATTGGTAATATCCAGGCCCAGATGAAATCTGCACATTTTATTTGGACTTTATTTTCTCCCCTGATTTAACGAGAAAGCTGCTAAATTAACAGAATAGCTTTAATTATAATAAAATGTGTTTAAAGAGCAGAACATACTACAGTTTAATTGGAAGTATAGTCAATTTATCCAAATGGTAAAAGATCCAGGCCGTTCAGATTATATGGGAATCTGCAGGCATAGACTCTGTGCAGGCTTGTAATGCATTCTCTTGCATTGCTTCAGATTCAGGGCTGTTGAGTTTGGAGAGAAAGGAAGGCAGAGAAGGAATCTCCTCTGTTCCTCTTCAAAAGCAAGCACATCCTGTTTAGACACTCTGCAGAACACTTGATTATGCATCAGAGAGGAATAACAGTCCACTGTCTCCACTGTCTCCACAGAGGGGGACCTCTGAACAATGCCAAAAAAGGACAGAAAAATCCAGTCACTGCGGCCGGACAACGTTCGGCAAGGAATAAGAGACTTTCACTGCCAAAACTAATCTGTGCCATCACATATATGACCTTATATGACACTGAATGTCTCAGCTACTGTCTGTAACTGCATGTAATATTTGTTGGCATGTTTCTGTGGTGCTTGTTTGTTGGGATATAAGCAAGTCCCTGGTAACTGACGAGATGGGGCCATTTCAATGTGAACTTTTACACAATAAACATCTCCAGGATTTTCTCCTTATGTGGTTATACAGCGCAGCTCTAGAAGAGAAAAACCAGCTTGACCTGCAGCACTGGCTTACAATAACTTACTACTTAATAGTTGTGATGTCACTGTTAGAAACTAATTTGTGCTTTGTGAGTAAACAATCATGTGTCCTGGTGGTCTTGTTTAGTCTTGTGTGGTCACATCATGTGTGGGGGGCTCAAGTTTGTTTGTATTTAGTAGATATGTGTTCTGGTGGTCTTATGTTGTTATGGTCATGATCGGTCCTCTGTTATCAATGGAGTGCTTATTGTTTAATCCACTCAGACAACATAATCTGAGGTTATCTATATAAACCATGTACATTACACTAACCAGACATGTTTCTGCATCAGTATTTTCTTTCATCATGTCCAGAAACAATATTTCTATAAATCAATTATAGACCAAATCTTATTCCTTGCCCTGCCAAAACCTAAACCCATGCCCTAAAACCTTAAACTAACATACCATAAAATCCTAAAGAGAGTATAATCAGTACGGTTTTCAGGCCTTCAACTCAAGCCTTAATCTAAGTTTACCCATAAACCTAATTAATTCATAAAAGCAGAGGACAATTTTTAAATAAAGCATAATATAGTTAAAGTCCCTAGTCTCAGCCCTAACCCTGACCACATTCTTAACAGACATTATTCACAGAACATGTGTGCATCACATGTAGCTACAGGGCACACTATTGTGCTGTTTTTATTTAAAAATGTTAAGGCCCTCAGGGGTCATCATTACCCATGGGCACCTGCTGGCCTGGGTCCCGTTCACTGTTTCTGAAGAGAGAGAGGGAGAAGTATCAGAGTGCAAACTTTCACCACAGTAAACCATGTAAGGCAGTGCTGATGCTGGTGCAGACATTCCATTCTGCGAGTAAAAATAACACTGAATTAGATTAATGGGTACGGCCTCTTAAACAGACATACAAGCACGCAGAAGTGAGCTTTGGCTAAATGCTAACCTATCGTTTCTTTGTGATCAAACTTACACTGGTGTTGATGGCGGGGCTCAGAGGTGGGAATGATTTAGTTGATTCTCTTACAATCGTTTAATGAGGATTTGGTTAGGGTAAGCTTGGATTAGTGCACCAGGATGACTGTACCCTGTGTTCCATAACAAATGCAATGAGAGGAGGCATGTGGAACTCTGTTTGGTCACAGCATGGGGTTGCTAAATCCTCTGTGCATTTAACGCATATGATCTTTATAACCCGTGTGCTATATGTAGTGATGTAACAGAGTGAGGTTGCTTTAAGCAGCTGTGGACTTCACCTTGATCCAATAACTTCACAAACTGTAACATTTGCAGGATCTGGCTCATACTGAAGCATTTATGTGCAACCCCTTCAATCCTCTTTCCCTCCTTCTTTCTCATCCCTTCATCTCCCCTTTGAGAGCCAGCTAGTCCAGCTGCCAGCTTGCAAAATGGAAAATATGAACATCACCATACTTGAATGGAGCCTTACAACACGCAACTCCAAATAAAGGCTTTTTTGCTCTACAGATCTCTCCCTCTATCTTTACTTTGCATCCACCTTTGTTCTTGTGATAAGACACTGATACATTAAAGATATTATTTTTGTCCTTTTCTGGCAGATTTGGTATCCATGAGTACCCTGGTACTGCAAAATGATTTATCAGAAATTTCTACTTTTGTGTCACTTTCAAAATGGTAATGTGATGGTACTAGGGTACAATGATAACATTAAATGGTAAAACCAAGATTTTTTTATGTATACTCTGATACTGAAATTGCACCGAAACTGCACCGTGGTACCTCAAAGTAGTTCCAAAATACCATATAAGTACCATGGTATTTTTTAAAGGTTCCATTAAAAACAGCACATAATATGTCATTTGAAATGATATAATGACGAGTAAATAATGACAACATTTTAATTTTTAGGTAAAATATTCATTTAGTTAGGTGGATATTTCTTCTGCTCCTCTCAGCGTTAAAAGTTAAACCTTTCACACGCTCAGTCAGATGTGTTTGTTTATTACCCTATAATCTGTTATTTGCGGTAAAATAGCCCTTCATAAACAACCAGGCAACCATTATAAACAAAGCACATGTGTTTTTTCTTTTCTTTCTTAAACTTTCACTCCCAAAGAGACCTCACGCGCACAGGCCTTTCCTCGTCATGGAAACTTCAAGCCCACGTGTTTAATTTTGTGATGGGAAAGAAACGCATGTTATATTTTGAGGAAACATAAAACGTTGTGTCTCTTTTCTTTAGCTAATCTTCTGTTGTTATGTGGTCAACATATCGCTATGATAACTAAACATTAAACCTCTGTAACAGCGTGCGGATTAGAACACCAAGTACAATTCAGGCATAATTAGACTGTTGCAATTTTGCCAGTGTGGTGGATACAATTAAATCTAGTTCACCTTTCAATTCAGTTTAGCACCTGCTGATTTTATAGCCGTCTTCTCCACACACATCAACATTGTCTCTGTACTAGTTTGAGATTTTAAAATGGCAAAACATCAGCCATCAACAGGAAAAGCAAGCATTTCAACAAATGCTTTCTTAGGATCAACCTGTTATGCAAGAGTCCATGCAGGGTTGGTCTGCTGAGGTTTAAAAATTAGAGTGTGCTGATGAAATGCATTATGGCAGCACTTTTCAAATCTGGCACTCACGAGCCATGTGGAACGGAGATTAACTTTTATTTAGTTCCAACTAACAGTAAAAATCTATTTTTTGTGTGTTTGCCAAGGTGTTGCTATGCAGTGGCTGGGGTCGTCTGGCGATTGTTACCGGGTTGTTTACTACCTAAAAGCTTCCCTCCTGGAAAACAAAGTGGAATTCTCTATAAACATTACATAGCTATTATTCACACAAGAGATTTGGCCTAATAAAGGTATTTTTATCCAAACAAGGTGTTTCAATCTAATAAGGAGATACTGGATAAGCTGGGTGCAGTGTTGGCTGATATGCAAGCTCAGCTCAGGATTTATTTGAAAGAAAAACCTATTAACACCTGATAAAACAGGACAAACCCTGTTCACAAACAGTGTACTGATCAAATGATTTAAACTGGCTAAACACAACCTAATGCACAACCTAATGCATTTAGCACAGCATTTAGAAAAGGTTAATACACAGCTGACATGAAATATAAAATCATTAGAGAAAATGTGCCAAAAATGCATAAAAGGAGGGATCTGAGTCATATATTGGGACAAGAATATCATAATAATATGAGGCTCTTTTTACTTGGACCAGTAAGCAACTACACAAAATGCCCTAGTAGCTACATACGTTTTTTTTTACATGTTTTACACAGACAGGCACTCACATGCAATTTCAAAGCTTAAAATTTATTCTAAATGCTCTTGTTACTTGTCAAATTTTCTTTTAAAGTCTTTTTATTTAATTTTTTTTCATGTCAAAAGTTTTCTTAAAAATGTATTCTTAAAAAACTCTATTTAAATTTCTGTTTTGCACTAATTTTTAGCAAAGCACAAAAATTAATTAAAAAACCTAGTGACCCATGACCACTGAAAATGGCTCCCACTGCTGTACTGAATCTGTACTGAATCACTCTGTACATCACAGACACTGCAGCTCTGTTCACCCATAACATTCTCTGATGTCACCCTTTATGACAGCACAGCAACACAATCTTATAAGCTCACAAAGTTCCTCTGTTATGATTTAAGCAACACGTTTCAGACCACAAAATACTTTCATTTCACATTTTTCTAATTTAAAACATTATCATTATATTGTAATATACGGTATATCATACACTCTAATTCATGACAGCACATGAATAATTTTATCCCCGTGACTAATGACCATTTTACATCACATCAATAACAATACTTCCTATTTCAACGTTTTCAACGTTCAAGTGACAAGCATTAAGCACAGCTGGATCTTACTCTGAAGGTTTTGGTGGTGGGGGACGACGGTGGCGAGTCCGACAGGGACTTTCTGGAGCGAGACGAAAGATCCTTGTTGTTGCGCGAGTAGAGCGATGACATTTCTATCTCCTGTGAAGAAGCGAAGATCCCCGATAGACGCAAACACACTCCTACACGACCATGACCGCTGGATGTGTAGCGGATCGACCTCAACAGGTGCAACTGAGCGAGTGTTTGTGTGTGTGTCCAGATACTGTAGTGTAGTTCACTCTGCGGTTTGTGTGCTGGGACTGACAGCTGATCTGTGTTTCCTGTCCTCTGCACGGCACAGTGATCTTTAGAGAAAAATAACGATAATCAGAGTCACCACTATCTCCACTTCCCGGGTCTCTATTTCTGCGTTGCTTACAAAAACATAAGCTGTCTCTCTCGCTTTAACACTAACTAATAGAAACACGCATACAGTAAACACAGTGAGAGCTAACTAATGAAAAGAGTCTGTTTTGTTAACTTTACGGTCGACTGAAACCCCTCCCTCACAGTTCTGACTGCTTCCAAAAACTCCATAAACTTACTGCAAGTTTTTATGTCATCTTCTCTCACTTCGTCCTGCCTTTCTTTGTTTGTAGCGTAATTGTTACTATAATGTAGAAGCACTACAAATAAACACTGTGTTCTGATTATATATATATTACCCCATTTGGTCGTTAAAGTAAATAGTCCTGTTGTTTAATTGCATTGTATTAGTGCTGTAGTGTTATTATATATACATACATATTGGTTTACGAATACTTTACAAATTATTACTGAAACTTTAAAAAAAATTACTGACATTTTTTGAAAATTCCTGGCAACACAGAAATTATGTAAATGTAATTGTAAATGTAAGGGATTTTGCTTTTAAGAGTTATATTCGTATATCCATGCTGTAGATGTAACGTGTGCTCAATCTGTACTACACAAACACACTGATTTTGACTTGTAATGGACATATACAGTATATTACCACCAACTGCTATCCAACATTTTCCAGATCCAGCTGTACTGTACGTGTCATTGTAATGCTTAGAGATGACATCAGAATGAAGTGAAACTGTCAAAGCTTCTGTAACAGGCAAGCTCTGTGTTAAAATGATGTCATCTCTTTCCCTGCGTTTCCTTCAGCTGTAGCCTTTGTGTAGAATTATTTATGACAGATTATTGACATTTGAGCAAACTGAAGTGAGGTAAAACAACTGTTTTCTATTAGAAGTTCTTGACATCAGAACATAAATTTTTACCAAGTAGTATTATAGGCTATAAAATTGAAAAGTGATATACTGTTTAAAAGACAAGTTAAAAGAAAAGAATATCTTATAAAAGACCTATAGATTTTTTTACTTTTTTTGCACAGGCATATAAAGGGATAGTTCACCCAAAATGAAAATCTGTCATATTTTAGTCACCTTCATGTTGTTCCAAATCAGTATGGTTTCCATGAAAGGCAAAATAATTGTTTTATGGTTAAATAAAATACTTTAAAGAGAAAGATTTCAGTCTGTTCTTTAAACTGTTGTGCTATCAGAAGACTTGGAATATACTGTAGGGCACAATGTGTTTTACAGCCACTGGTCACCATCCACTTTTATTGTATAGAAAATACATTATATATTATGCCAAACGTCTCTTAAATAAAGAACGCTTTGTAAACGCTGACAGAATTTTTATTTTTGGGTAAACTTTCCCTTTAATGCATACACAAGCACATGTGTTTTGGACCTGGTCTGGACTGCAAAAGCAGATTAATCTTCTACCCTTCCTTTATTTTCTTACTTTTTTTCAGCTAATAACACAAGAAAACTCAAAGACATATGCAGTGGTGAGTCTGAGCCATAGAGTGCACCTCATCAAATTGGCCACAATGGCTTTCCTTTTCCACTGGCTTGGATGAAGCAAGCTGGTGGAAATGAGCCTTGCGAGACTTGTTTAACAGAGTGGATTTCAGCCTGAAAGCCAAAGTTTCAATAGCTGCATCTGTGTCTTGGGTTATGCCGAACTGTGACCTCTTCATCATATGACTTTCCAGATGGAACACTCACATCCTCAAGCGCGTTGGTTCAGTGTGTGACCTCTTGATGAGAACACAAGCTAATCTTTGGGATCTGCATCCAAACAGTGAGATTAAATCAATGGGAAACAAAAACAACTGGTTTGTAAAGCATGGTGGGGTTGAATCATTGGTCTGTGGTTCAGGCTGGATTCCCATTAGCTGCAGCCTTAGATTGCACACAGAGTTTGTTTACCTACAACAAACTGAAAAGTACTTTTTTGATCTGGCAAGCTGTAATTTGATTAGTTGGCTTGATTCAAGTTACAGGGGTAATACAAGAGTTAGCCCATAGGCTAGATCTCTTTAATACTTCAATTCTCCTGAGCAGCAGTGAGAATAATAAAGAAAAAATTGAGAAAAAAGTCTCCTGTGTCCCATACATGTTTCTTCAGAGAAAATGTTTTTTGTGAGAAATCTCACAAATGTCTCTGTTTCAGAAGAGATTGTAACAATGTCACATACGGAGCTCAGATTTGCCAAATCTGCAATCAAAAGATTATTTAATTATTTAAGATTTCCGTATGAACTCAAACTTTACCCATCAAATTTACCCAAATCCAGATTATTTTAGCTGCAATCTACATTAATTTTACAGTTCCATAATGTATTTTAAGAATTGTCTCGTTTGTTTCTATTTTTATTTCCCCTGAGCATTTTTGGAACCTAGATGATACTTAAATGAAACACAACTGAGATCACCATTAAACCTTCTGATCTTTGAAAGAGCAACTTGTGAAAATATATTTTTCCCTGGAAGGGAATACAGGGCTTTTATTTGTCTGCCTGGAAAACGAATTTGCATTTACAGTAATAGAGTGACACAACATTTTTAAGGCTATCACTGGACTTTGTTTGCCAGGTTAGTGACTAACAAACTAACAAAACTAAGTGAGTTTTGTTTAAGGCAAGTTAACTAAATATCCAAAATCAGATCAGAATATACTTTTTGCCTTTGTATTCAGTTTTCTGTTAAGTTTAAAAACAAAACCTGTGATCTACTTCCTGTCTAAGAAGGTAGTTCCTGGCCAGAACAAACTGCAATGTTGACCAGACCTTTAGCATTTAATCAGGTTTGGCTAGAACTAGAACTCTTTTCAACAGTGTAGTCAATAATATACTGTCATGTATTATCACACTGAAAGGATTTCTATAAAAACCATGAAGTAATACTCATGGTTTTGGAAAATCAACATAATGAAGAAAACAATAGCTAAAACAAAATGTCAGACACATGGAAGTAAAAAACTAAACATGCCACTTATAATGTAAGTTAAAAGGGGAAGAAGTGTATGTTAACGGCCAGCAGGATATTTCTGTGCTGTGTGGAAAATATGAAAGGAGACACATGCAAGATGGAAATGTTTTTAGCAGAAAGTAAACTTTCAAGACATTTCTCTCTGCTGTATTTTCCCGGGTCAGAAAGGGGGCAGTTTAACTATAAACACACAGGAATACACGCACATCACCACTCTCACACTCACACACACTGTACTGTTTATTCCTAGAATCATACAGTACACAGACCAAATATATTATAACCCAGTAAATACACATATACTAAATAAAGACATTCTTCAAGGAATATAACTAATACAAAACTGATATAAACACATGCTTGCTTGTAGAAAAAACACACAGTCAAAAAGACACTAGGATCCCAAAGTCCACCCAAGTGTCTTTCACTTAAACTGGTCTGTCAGATTATTTAGTCCCTTTATAAGTTTATTACGATCTTAATATCTTATCTAAACCCAACAGCACCAGATATAGCCTTCTTTTTAGGTTAAGTCTTTTAACATTAAACATACAGTACCACTTCTGAAAACAAATTTTCTTTATTTTATTTTATATTTTACAATAATGTTAAATTCATCAAAACTATAAAATAATACAAATGGAAATTGTGTTGTTTAATTTAAAATATATTAAACTAGGTTATATTCTAACATATTCAATGCAGTCACCCTCTGCCTAGAATTTACAAAAATGATTTCTTGACATTTTGTCTCTCATGTTTCTTGAGAAGCTTTTTAAAGAGTTTTGAAGGAGTTCTCCTCTATCCTTTGCTCTTATTTGCTGCTTTTTCTTCAATATTTGGTCAAGTCATCCATTTCAAAAACATTTGTATTTAAATTATATATTCATTATATTTAAAGATTTAAGCAAACGGTTCAGATGAAAAGATATTTAAGATTTTTATAAAATGTTTCAGTTAAGTGTTTCCAAACTTAAGACTGGTATTGTATATCACATTAAAGTATAGCTCATGTCATACTATATTTAGTATTGTAACTGAGAAAATGTTTAACTAACATAAATCAATTTTACAGTCCTATTAATACTTTATTCCAGTTTAAGTTAAACTGACAACCAAAAAATGTACACAAATTCTTTTTGTCTTCATTTTGAACAGCAGATTCACCAGATTCATTGTATTGTCATTGTGATGTCTTTTTGTGAAATGTTTAGCTGGACAAGTGTGCTTGTGTTAGCTTTTCTTAAAATACAAGGCACTTGGCTTGAATATTGTTCTTCCTAATGCAATGACATTTACACATCTCTGTTGTTTTGTACCGTTTTGTGTTACTCAGGTCTCAATGAAGCAGCTGGTGAAAATGAGCCTTGGGAGACTTGTTTAACGTAGTGGTTTTCATTTTGAAAGCCAAAGTCTGAATAGCTACATCTGCATCTTGAGTTAAGCAGAATTGTGACCCCTTCGAACACTGAAACGTCATTACGGCAAAGTTGTCCTCAGTGGACATGTGACACTAGATGCAGGTAATCATTATGCTAAAACATTTTAACATCTCCCACCCATCCAGCACTGACTTTAGATACACATCAACAAACTGCCTATAAACCTGACAAAAATCAACAAAAATACTGTATAAATACACACACAAAACAAACACGCCATTATTTACATAACAACCCACGGACAAACTGTCATCCGTTCATGGTATTAGTAATATGACTACAGCTCTGTGTATTCTCAGGTGGCAGTTTGAGGCAGGCAGAGGAGAGCAGCTCCATCATGGAGTTATCACACACCAACATAGTTAGCAGCTGCACCGAATCTTTCTCCTGTTACAAGCCAGCGTCCCTCGAGTGATTCAGAGCTTTTATTCAGGAGAGTGAGAGACAGCTGACGGAATGGAAGAGGGATTCACTGTACCTTTCCACTGCCACATATAGATTTTGTCCTTGGTCTATCTCCCACACAGCACTTTGTCACACAATATGTTGCTTTTGCAGTCCTTCTTTTGACATTTTATCTCTTTTCCCTTTTTTTTTTATTTGATTTATTATGTATTTAGTGCTCAAGACTATCTAAAAAAAGAAAATAAGTGAGAACAGAGGCTGGATACAGACAGTTTTGCCCTACATGGTATGGAATGTTTAGCTACCTCACACACACACACACTCACACACACACACTGAAGTGTGGCGTCTTCAGGGGTACGGAGGAGAGCAGTATCTGTCTAAATAACAAATAGCTTCTCCAAACTCATCTCTCCCTAATCCCGTTTACACATTATATTAAAATTTGTTTTGGCTAATCTGAGCACTAAATTGTGCTTCGATTAGCCACTTAAACTAGCTAATCTAAATTGTCTAAGTGTAAACAACATCCAAAAAGGTCTGTAATCTTATTCAAAGCATGTCTGAATGTTAAAATTAATACAAAGCATGTAGGTGCCAATGTGTCCCAGATAACAATGAAGGAAAAACCTAAAAGTAATCACCTGTGAATCAATCACTGTGCTAAAGGGTTTATGTTGGTTATGTGCAGTTATGAAAGAGGAAAAATAAAAGCGCAAGACAACTATGGATTTTTTCCAACCAGTGGATCGCAACCACCACCAGAGGTCGCCAAAGCCTACTTGAGTTTAGAGACATGATCACGATCAACAATTCACATCAAATAATTCATGCAATAAACACAGAGGTGACTTTGCTAACTAAGTGTTCTTAAATTCTGTGCATGTTTTTTGTTAGTTGTTTCTCTATGTAGTCTACACAATATCACCAGATTTTTTTCACTTATTTAGCATCTTGGGGCCAAGACTGTTGCATGTTTAAGATGGCAAGTAAACTGAGTTAAACTTTGAAAAATTAAACCTTTAAAACCTCAGTGTATAAACATTAGAATACAGCTTATGTAAATGTCCCTATGTTGATTAAAAGCAGCCATGGCTACCGGACAGAAAACATCTCTCAAAAAATATCATTGCTCAAAAAAATATTTTATTGCTGGCCAATTAATGATGAAATCATTATGTTAATATGTTGTATACATTAATATTAATTTATAAATAATAAATTAATATTTGAGTATAGAGTACTTCAATTTACTTACATAAAGAGTATGTACACTAATTTCTCTTATTTGCAAAGAGAAAGTGAACAGTTTAAAAAATAAAGAAAATTCTTTTTTTTTACACAAATTTGACCTGATTCTGTTTAATAAAATGTGTGCATTAAAAATACTTTCTTAAATATGGATGGAAGTAAGGTCATCATCTCCTGGGAGAAAAGTTCGGGTGAACCACTGCTGTACTAGGCCTAAGTTTTGCTACTATTAAACATAGACCTGTGACGCAGCTCCATCTAGTGGTATAAAAGCAAAAACTACATAACAACAACTGTGGAGAGAAGAAATACTGCTTATATTTAAATAGATGCTTCTTACCTGATTATCATTAGGAATGAAAGAAATTAGTAATAACAAGCACACTAGCGGTACCTCAGTGAGACAGCAGGTCCAGTCCACACTGAAATCGCTGTCATCAGTTAATTGTTGATTCACAGATGCATCAGAGGAACTACAAACAATGTTCTCATTTTCATCTGTGCGTTCAGACTCTGTGATAGATCAGACAGCAGTGGGCATATGTTAGTGTGTTAATGAGGCCTGTAAATCAGTACAGACAGCCGCTCAAGCTTTAAGTTATATTAGTACCTTTTAACATCTTGTGATTGTTCAGACTGGGAGTGAAACCACAAGCCCCTCTGACCGAAAAGGTGCAAAATGAAGAACTCTCAGGTTTACTTGCTGATCTTCCCTTCCAGTTTCCTTGCTTGAAAAATGAAATTGATAAAATAATGAATATCATACTTCTGCAATAAATACACTAAGATAAAACCAAAAATGCATTTATATACACATTTTACAAATAATAAAATATCAAACATTTATTTTAAAGACACAAGCACATATTTCAAACAAAACATTTTACAAATTATGTTAAATATTTTTATTAAAAACTTAAAAATATTTATATTAAAAAGACATTTTACATGATTAAAAAGTATTTATTCACATTCATTTGAGGGAACAACTGATTTCATACATCCACTAAAATCACAACACTTCTTTACGTTATTTTAAAATAGTGAACACATGATTATTAACACTTGTTGTTTGTTTAACAGAGGGGTGCAGGTGTGAATTGTATCTGTGGTCACCTCATCCAGGTGCTTCTTGGTTGACTGGTGGCTTGTATGTTCCTCAGGCATCTGGTCCTGGATCAGAGAGGAGCTGGATTCTGCTGTGTCCTCAGCAACTCTTCTCAGAAGACCTTCAGTGGATCTGCACACCTCACCTGACTGCATGTCCAGCTTTGATGGGCTGAAGGTGTTCCGCGCCTCCATCAACTCTGACAGGGTAACTCCCTAAAAATAAGAAATAACAGAAAGTTTCTGCTGGTGTACACATTGATGTTAAAAACTTTGAATGATGTTAGAGCATATTTTGTAACATTTACAGCATATTATACTATCACAGAGGCCTTCTCCTCACAGACATTTAAAAGTGAAGTCTGAAATTACCCACCCACCACAGTGGAGGTAGAACAAATAAGTATACGTTTTTTTTTTACTTGTTTATGTACTATCATTTAATTTAATTAAAAAAATTACACAATGCAACTTTAAGATGTATAAAAACTACAAAAATGTTCTGCTATATGAATGTTCTGTGAGAACAACAGGTTACATCACACCTGTGTGGCTCTCCGTGTCTGTCTGGCCTGCCGTGATTTGGCTTTCCTCTGGGACTCCGCCTCATCATCCCTCACTAGGATCATGCGGGTCCTGACATGACACAGGAAATACAGTTAAATACTGAAGTTTATGAAGTTTCATTTTAATGCAACAGATCTGTTTAATGGATTCTACTGTTGTGTACATTGTGAGCGAAAAATTTAAAATACATAATTTCAGTAAATAGGGTTGCCAAAATTAGACGATTCTAATTCATTTCTTTCACATCAGGATAAAAATAGTGTTATGAAAAGTCCATTGTACTTCATGACAATAATGCAATATAATATAATATAAATATGGAGGAAGCCAAGGCAAGTGTTCACACGATTTTGTTCTTAAGTAAGCATTAATGGAATCAGCAATTTCTGTGCACTACAATGCAGAATGATTTTAGAATTTATCTCATTATATAAAATCTGGTTAGTACCAATAGTCAATAGAACCAATGTTATAGTAACTTTAATAGATATTTTTCAATTCCATTAATAGCTGCATAAGATGCTGGAAACCTTTTGAAAATGTGAAAGTCTTATTCTTTTTAAATGAAATACTAAAGACGGATTCATTATATGAATTTATAAGGAAAAACTGTCAAGATCTAATAATTACTCTGTTTAGGCCCCTTGAGTTTTCATTTAAATAATATTGGCCTTTGAAGAAAGTAATTTAAGAGTCTTGCTACTTATAGACCCATTAAGATTTTAGTAGTGTGACATTGTTACATTGTTTCATGTAATAAGAATGGGGGGTCGCTTCATGAAAATATATTTTTTTATTTTGGAATGAAATATAACATGTTCTTAACAGATTAAGTGAGAGTCGATCTCAAATGAAGTCTGTGTTCTGAACGGATTGCACTATGCTGCACAGAATGGTCAATATCTATAAGTATAGAATTTCCCTCTGAAAGCTATTATGGCCTTCCAGACGACATCCTTCCCCACAGAGACACACAGAAATTGATGAGCAAGCACTCAGGCTAATAGCAAATCAGGCCACTTTGCACTCTGCAAGTTTTCTGCACCCTCCCTATCCAGCAGTGTATTGATGGACATGTGGTCATGAGTCAGAGAAAAACACTGAACACAGCCAGAGGAAGACATCCCACCATTATTGATGTAATACTGCACCTACACAATACACAAAACAATACACACTACACATACCATTAGCCCATTCTCATGTATATTTGCAGAAAATGCGTGAATGTTTCTGATTCTTATAACAACTCTAAGTTTTGTAAAAATACATTCGTAAAACTCTCTCCAATTTTAGTAACTATTACCAGTTATTATCAGATAAGTATTAAAGAATGGACAAATATAGATATTTTGACCAATACAAATAGCTGATATTTATGTTTGTGTAATGAGCAATAAACAATGCAATAGCTTACATTTCAAAATAAAGTATTTTTAAAATGTTTATTTTAAAAGCATTCACAGTAAAGCTCCTGTGTAAGAAGGTTTAATCCCCAATATATTTTGCATCCCTGAAATAAAGATAATTAACCATTATAATAATGTTATTTATGTAAAGTAGGTCTCATTTACATTTACACAAAATGTTGTGTTTTAACCCATTTTATGCGAAGACATTATACTTTTATGGGTTAATTTTTCCACAACATTAAATGTATTGCTATTCCCTTAAAGTTTCACAACTCTTCAATCTCTCAGTCGCTGATCTTTTGGCTATGACCAGATAAAGTTACAATAGCTGTCTAAAGGCTAGAGACAAGCGAAGGATAAACACAGAACTGCTTCCAAGAGATCCATATAAAACGTATTACTCAAGGCTCAGCCAGCGCACTGAACAATAACAAGCATCTACTGGAGATAAGATCTGGCATCCCAACAGGACCAGGCTCCCATGTGAGGATACGCCATGTGCAATGATAAAGGAAGGGCATAAATACGAGATAAAGCAGATGAGAGATCAGCTTGAGTACTGTACCTGAGCAGACAGTCTTGCATCGTCCAGTCTGGTACTAGAGGAGCAGTAATGAACGGTCAGCGGAGAACAGACTGCAGCTGTTATGGGATATTGGGGGCGGGGCAGGACAGAAGATGGAGTGACATTCAAGGGCGGAGGGCAAATAAAAGAACAGAAACTGTGCCTGAAAGATATAAAGTCTGTATATTTACTTAATATGTGCTACAAGTGAAACAAGTGAAAAAGTTGGGAAATTTAAGAACTTATCTTACAAATGTTATTTCCGGAATAGATGCCATTTGTAATGGGTGTTCACTGGCTCCTGCAGGTCATATCCCTATTGGACTTTGTTGTTGATATTTTTCATTTATTCTTAACATTTCTTTCAGACTCTGACTGCTATCTTTGGTATCAGCAGTTCTACACAAACACATTAAGAAGTGTGCTGATGTTTTTGCATTTGTCTCGCTGATAGCTTGTGGTGTGTTCTACTGCATTAAAAGTCCTTTAAATCTCCCATTTATTCATGGTTAGAAGGCTTGATGTTTTTATATAGAAAAAATAAGTTTCCAGAAAGAGGTTTCACTGACAAATTCTATATAACTTGGTATCTCAGGATACACCACCTGTCTTTGCTGACCTGTTAGCATTAATCTACAAATACTTGTTAACAACCATCTGTTTTATTAGATACTTGCACGTATGCAGGAATGATGTAAACAATTGTGTATGTTTAGTAATCCTTTCTGTAATCTTGTTTTTTGTAATTTTCTGTTTAGTTCTCCTTCTGGGGATGGGTGGGGTTAGGTCTGGACCAAAAATTATTTAACATTTAAAGAAAACGCCTCATTTCAAAACTAACTCAAGATAAATCTCGGACTCTAAATGAAACTTTTTACAAACACTTTGCACACATTTAACCCTAACTTTTATTAAGTGATTATGGCAGCACAATTTTGTTTTTAAGTTGTTTTAAGCATCCTCTTATGAATACCAAGGGGTTGAATTAATTATATTTAAAAACTTCAGAAGGTTCAGAACAAACAAATGAACGGAGAAGAAACCCACATCTTCTAGGAAGTTTTCCATGCTCTCTTAACTCCTAAACAGAAAAAAAACAATGTTCAAAGAGACTGTTGTGACCATTTTAAAAATTGTGTGGTCTGAGGGATGATGTCTGTTTAGTTCTCTTTGTTTCGCATGATTCCTGTAAACCATTGCAATAACCACGTTGAGTCTTTACACGTGTGCATGTTTCAAAGGTCAGAAGTGCATTACTTTTTAGTTTCTGTTCATAAGGTCAAAAGTTTCATTTCTGCTTCAGACACACAAGACGTGGGAAATTTAGGCAATTTTTTATTTTTAGGCCAAATATGGTAATGTCTATTCTTA
This sequence comes from Ambastaia sidthimunki, assembly GCA_036877625.1. Lineage (NCBI taxonomy): Eukaryota > Metazoa > Chordata > Actinopteri > Cypriniformes > Botiidae > Ambastaia > Ambastaia sidthimunki. Next base: position 77,319 of record JAZGTK010000200.1, read on the forward strand.
TTGGTTATTTTCCACTTTATATGATATTTCCGTATTGTATCTGCAATATAAAACAACGACAAGCAATTTACCTTTGAAGAAGCTCAAACACAAGACACTGTGCTCATTTCTTCTTATGGCTGTGATCATTGCTGGGTGAAGAGTTACAGGTATACAGATGTCGGACAGGTGAGACAAATCTTACTTAACTTAGTAAATCATTGTGTGGAAGTATTTTCTGATTCATCAGCTGGACCAAAGTTCTCCTGCAGAGAAAAATAGTATCAGTGTAGCACAATTCTTCAGGATGGAATATGATGTGTCTAAAAGTGTTAATTCAAACTTTAGTTTGTGGGACAAACCTTGATACTAATGCGTCCCAAACAAAAGATTTAGTGCTGTTAAAGCTAGTGGTTTCCTGAAACTGTCTTTTTTTGTTCTCTCCAGTTTATGGTTTCTGCAATACAGTGACCTGTTCTGAGTGGCTAAAAGAAGATTACGCCGTAAGTCTTTCAACTTTCATATTATATCCAGAAGAGTTTATTTTTGAAGGATTATGTGAGTACACTTTTTTTAAGTAAGAAAAATCTTTCTACATTCAGTTTATATTTGAACAGGTACTTCACTATGTGCACCAAAGATTCAGTACACTAAGAGATCTCTAAATTTAGTTAGTCATGTGTTTAGATCACAGAACTGCTATTTTTTGCTAAGTAAAGAGATATGAAGTTATCCAGCCCATTAAATCATTATACTGGAGACGCAGAAGCAAACCAAGAGGATAATATATTGAGACAAACTCAGAAAGGATAACAGAACTTTATTTGGATAAACAACATTGATCCATACAACCTTATCAAGAACCAAGCCCAAATTAATGCCTCCAACCTCGTATTTGGTCAAAGGTTACCAGCGCATTTGCTTCTAGTGCTGATTCATTTTGAGAGTACACAGATTATAGTGTTGCGGTGATTGGTCCAATGCACTTTCTTTTCTTATTTACACAGCCAGGACTATATACAAACACATTTTTTCAACACACACACACTGAGCATTCATGTAGCAAATATTCACAAAATTATTTGTTTTGTTGTTGATTTAAATTTTCAACAGCATTTCTCAGAAATCCCCTTCTGCACCTTTAAGCCTGATAATAGATAAAAATTTATAGTTTTATTTTGCATAAATGCATCACATTCAGGAATGGTGAAGACTAAATCCAATTACAAATAGTGGAGTACAACATTTTGAATTTTTGAAAAACAAATTCAATAATCAATTCATAATCAATACCGGCACAAAAAAACTAGGTAAAACCCAGACATAGATGCCAGGACTTTGATACACATCCCAAAAAACATTGAATAAGCAAAAACAGGTCATCATAATGAAATAAACTGACATAGTACCAACAAACCACAGAATAACTTCAAAATTGTGATTTTACCCATATCTCACTACAATTTTCAGTGTTGCATTATTTGACAAAGACAAATACAAGTGATTATCATAATCTGAAGTATTATCTAAAGTATTATTTTAGCATCTTTTCTGATCTGTTTTAAGGGACAGTTTACCCAAAAATAAAAGTTTCTTCTACTGAGGAGCTAATGTCATACACCTTAAATAGCCTGGGGTTGAGTAAACTAACAGCAAATTTTCATTTTGGGCTGAACTATCCTTTTAAATAAATAATTGGTTATGTTTAGTAATGTGCATCTGGTAATTTTATGTCTGATGTACAGTATATGTTTTATCAAGGCCATTTTAACGGTTTTACTGGTTGGAAGCACCCTGATGCAATAAAAAAAATTGATTTGTTAGAAAATTAGATTTATGCAGAAAGAATATAGCTAAAATTCAATACCATATTTCTGGGATTCCAGGTAAGCTTCTGTGTTACCAATATTCACAAGTGGATAGGTGGCAGGGAACATTAACAGAAGTTATACTTAATGCAATTGTAGTTTTTCTTATTTTGCATGATTATTAAATACTCACCAATGTTTCATAATTTAATGTAACAGATCATCCTGACAATGGGTGCCAAGGTTTCAGTCAAGAATCAGACCCCTTATACCTGGCACTTTGCCACCCAGAGCAGAGGGGTAAGAACTTTTGCCTCATAGTTTATTTCTTGTTAGCACGTCCTCTGATTAACCAGATAATAATCAAAGCATGACAATAAATCACAACAATCATGTCAGTCTGTTCTTTATACGTTTAATTCATTTTTATGACAGAAACTAATTCTGTATCTGAACTGTATAATTCTGCTCTTCAGTATACACGTGTCAATCCTGGCTGCACAATAACCTATGAGGAGGAGAGGTTAATCCATCGCTACATTTATGTCAGATATGAAAATCACACATGGGATAGTTTTAGGTATGAGTTTAACACCCATAAAGGCAACACCAGTTTTATCCTAATGGAAACCTACAATCGTTCCCAGATTCAGATGCACTGCACCTCAGAGGGTGGCACTCATTACTGTCCCAACTATGGTAAGTTCCTACAAACACATCAGTGCTGCATTACCCTACACAGCCAAAAACGATATGCACCCACACCCCTATGTGCTTGTTTAATGTCCTATTCCAAATGTATTTCCCCTTTGCTATTATAATAAGCTCCACTCTTCTGGGAAGGCGTTCCACTAGATTTTGGAGTGTGGCTGTGGGGATTCATTCAGCATGTTCAGCTACAAGATCATTAGTAAGGTCAGGCAATGATGTTTGGTAAGGAGGTCTGGAGGGCCCATCTGTGTTTCAGTTCATCCTGAAGGTGGTCAGTGGGATTCAGAACTATTCAAGGACATTCAAGTTCTTCTACACCAAACATAACTCGCCATGTCCTTCGTTGTCTGCCTCCTGTTTGTAGTCTTTTTGCCTCCAGTTATACGTGGAGAACAGAGGATACTGTCTGTAAACATAAATCCATGTGCACTTTTGATCATAAGAACAACATGCAAACACAAACAGCATGCGTTACTCTAATGGGCGTAACTGCGTGTTACTGCCCAAAACTCTGTATTTGAACAGATAATAGCTAATACTTATATAAATAATAACATACTTACAGACTCTGATTCAGAAGTGCCAGAAGCAAATTATTAGTGGAAAACGCAATAGCTACTGCCGATTGTTGAGTGACTTTCTGCAGCCTTACGTCATTAGTCTTATTTTTTGACCTTTGAGCCTGTCATAGGCAGCAACACAACCGCAATAACTGCAGCCACGCCTTTTCTGTGTATTTATTTGGACTGCATTATTTAAATTGTGGGGGAGGAGTGGACCAAGCTGTTTTCAGCAGGTCTAAATCAGCCTTTTCTTTTGTTAAAATAAATCCTTTTGTTTGAGCGAGACTCTGAGCTTTGTAACTTTGCAGATCTTATTGCAGCAGTTTGTGCATGTACAGGAAAAGGAAAACATAAAAACGCATCTTGTGACCCTTTTAAAACAAACATGTTCAGCTGTGACAGCCACAAAAAGGTGATGCTGAGTAATAGTGAGTGATTACTGTGCAAATCATAAACCTATAAACCGTAAACTGTAATTTTCTAATCCTGTGGTGTCTGATGATGTATTTAAACAGGAAAAATTGAGGAAGATGAAAAACAGAGACAGCAAGAGGAGGAGAGAAGACGTTTGGAACGTTTGGAACGTGAGCAAAGAATTCAACAGGAGCTGGACAGAGAGAGTGAATCCTCCAGACTCAAGCTTTCTCGAGCAACTGAGCAGCTTCGTGAAAAACAGAGTTTCAGAGGTCACGCACAACATCATGAACGCACACAAGTTCTCCATCAGCAAATAGAAGATGATGCTGCTGCGATCGAGAGGGACGAGGTATGACTTTCATTTTGATTGAGCTAAGCATGTGATAAAATATCACATATAAATAACAAATATAAATATAAATTTTGTTTTGCACATTGATTTATGTAGGTTATTGATGTTGAAGAAAAATTCAAAGAGCTTTTGTTAAAGTATCAGATCAAAGAAGATAAAGAGATGCAACACTACCAGATTTGGAGCAAAATTAAGACGCTCCAGAATGATCTTGCACTTCAGTATTGCAGAGAAAACAACATTTCAGTATGGTCTCAGTTTACCTTTGATCATACTGTAGGATACAACAAACTGTCTCTTACTGAAAAGCTCACAGTTCTTGAGGCATCTGTACAGTTGGTTCTGCTTAGTAGCACTAAAGATGCTAAGGATGATGGAGATTGTCTGCTTGGCTTGGAGAAGAAGTATGACTTTCTTTTAGGTTTGGTGGAGCAGCTTCATGCCACAAATCCAACTTTGGCTGAACGCATTTTATTAAATGTACTTGACATGATTTCAGAGCTTTCACACCAAAGTAGGGAAATTTTGGGTCAAATGTTGTTCAACAGAATCTGGACACCAACAGAAATAATGTTTTTCATTTGCAAAAGTTCAGCTGTCAAATGTGATCAACTCGATTCAGTTCTCCACACAGCGCAAACCTACCACCTGGACTGCATCCTCATTCTCTCTGCTCTAAAGAATAAAAACCCTGTAATGTTTCTTCAAGAACAAATAAAAAATGACAAAGAAAAAGACGCTGATACAATTGTGAAGGAACTTTGTGAAGCAGATTGCCCAGAGAAAGTCTTGGTAATATTAAAGGATGTGCTTAGATACACCGAGTCAGAACTCCCAAAATATCAATTAGTGGACCTTACAGAGGAACAAATCAATGATTTGAAAAGGAAGATACAATCTCTCAATCTTACAAACCCAGATATCAACATTCTGAAAGACATATTAATTGGAATGTCTATAGCAGTGCAAGACTGCTCAACGATCACCACAAAAGACAACATTAAGATTCAAGGCTATTTTCCAAGACGTACACAACTAGCATCATTGCTTTTGCTGCTGGCACAGCTGACAGAAAATAATGGATGTCTTCTAGAGATTGGCACAGGTGAGGGCAAGTCATGTATCTTAGCCATGTTTGCAACAATTCTGGCCATTCGTGGAACAAAAGTGGACATTGTGACAAGCTCTCCAGTTCTTGCCCAACGAGACCAAGAAGAGTGGCAACATTTTTTTGAAATGTTTGGTGTCACCTCATCTGTAGTACCTCCACGTCACTCAAGTGACTATTCACCAGAGCAACAAGAGGAACGCCTTAAAGATGCCTACAGACAACAAATAGTATATGGCACAGTAGGAGTCTTTGCAGCAGACACACTTAAACAGGAATTTGAGAAGAGGACTACTCGCAATACAAGAGAATTTGAGCTTGTAATAGTTGATGAAGTAGACTATATGACTTTGGACAACGGAGTTCAAGTGACATTCTTGTCCCATGAATCTAGTGGATTTAGGCATGTGGAGCAAGTACTTTCCAACATATGGGCCATGATATCTACTTGTCAACCAATTGAAATGCTTGAATCAAGGGAGATAAAATGGGTGACAAGGATACAGTACTTTCATAAAGCTGTAACAGCAGCCATTATGGGACTGGAAACATCAGACTTTTCAGCAAATGAAATCTTGTTGCCCGGAGTGACTTTGGGCTTCTACGCCCAGGAGGATATTGACATGATACATCAAGCTGAGAGCAAGAAAGAAAATGAAAATAATGGGAATGAGGACAGAATGTCCAAAGCACTATCTGACGTCATGAAGAAACTTGGAGTTTTACAACAGTATGATCTTCTGAGTATATTTGAGGAGGTCCTGGAGAACAGTGCAGTGTTTAAGTGCTATTCTTTAGAGAACAAGAAGGCCAAATGTTTTAAAGCTCGGGAAAAACATGCTGACCTTATTGTTGAAATGCTTCTGCTAGAAGGAGGACTGGCGTGTGAAATTATGTCTGAGAAATCACTAATTGATGCAACTGTAAGCACAATAAAGACATCTATCAAGTATTCGGATAACCTCCAGACAGCTGAAGAATCCTTTATTGTCATCCCTGTTTTTTTGAAAAGCTATGTTGAGAATCAGTTACCAGTTTTTGTAGAGAATGCACTAAGGGCTGTTGAGATGTCAAAGGGCAGAGAATACATGATTGACACCTCACCAGCCACAAAAAGAGACGTTGACCGTCATGACATGCACAAGTATAATGCGATAATTCCAGTGGACTTCAAAGCGAGTGGTGTGCTGGAGAAAAACAAGAAGTGGGGTAATGGTCTGCAACAATTTTTGGAGTTCAAGCACCAACTAGCAATTTCACCTATATCCAGTGTGACAAACTACATGTCAAATTTCCATTTTTTTAAAAGGTACCTCAGTGGGAGTGGTATATTTGGAGTTTCTGGTACATTAGGAGGTAAGGCAGATCGGGACTTTCTGGCAAGACATTATAAAGCAAAGAGCTACACTGTACCTGCACATCGCCATAAAAGGGTTTTGGAGCTTCCAGTCCTCCAGGTGAAAGGTGGGAATCACCCATGGATGCAGACTATTTGTGAAACTACATGGAAAGTAGCAGAGAAAGGACAAGTTGTCTTGGTAATTTGTGAAGATGTTAAAACAGCAGAAGAGCTATATATGAAAATTCAAGATGGAGGCAGATGTAAGGCAGAACAGATTACTCTGTACACAATCAGTGAGAAGCACAACATTGAAAAAGAAAAATTCTGTGCGGGCAGAATCATCATTGCTACAAATCTCGGAGGAAGGGGGACAGACATAAAGGTTGATGAAAGTGTGAATAAGTGTGGTGGTCTTTTTGTTCTTCTCACTCACTTTCCACATAACCGAAGAGTTGAGAAACAAATATTTGGTCGTACATCTCGAAAAGGCAATCCCGGGATGGTCCAGATGATTGTGAACTGTGATCATCTCGCACCCGCTTACCAAGGTCAGTCTGTGGAAATTATGCGCCAGCTCAGAGAAGATTATGAAATAAAACGAATCCACGACATGGAAAGTGATGAGCTGGTTGAAATAAATCTGAAGGAAAATCTGTTCTCCACATTTTGTACATTGCTGAAGGACTTTGATAAAAATTACACAGAGAAAGAAAAACTAGACCCCATGCGAATGGAGCTCAATAAAATTCCAGATTGCTTTAAACAATATCATCCTAAATTTGATTATCAGCCTGCCATCAATGCTTTGAAAGAGTCTTGGGCCTTGTGGTTGACCCTTCATGAGGATCACATCAATAGACATGATGACTTCAGACAACTTAAAGCAGACCTTATTAAGACGATAAATGAAACAAGTGGAAAGCTGCTGCGAGGAGAATGTAATAATTTCTATGATCATGTCAGACAGGCAATTGTAAGAACTGATTTACACTGCCAAAACAAATTGTGCAATTCTTTTGGAGCTGAAACCTACTGGCAAAAAGTTGTGAACTGTGACCCACACTACAAGGCTGTGGCACTCTATAACCAGGCGTACATCACCATCAATCTCTGCAAGGGTAACTATAAAGCAGAAGCCATGAGCCTGCTGAAAGATGCAAAGAAATCCATTGACATCCATCTCTCTGAAGTCTCAAACACAATGGTCTCATGTAACTTATCAGTCACTGGTAACAAAGATCAGGGTACAGTCAACAACAACTTTCAGAGTCAAATGGAGGCCAGAATGAACATCTTTAAGTCTTGGATGACGTACATTGATAATGCATTGGTTAAACTTAATGAGCTGCAGAAAAACAACAGTGACGCCATTACAGAGGACTGTTCAGTCTACATATTGTCTGAAGAAAAGGACTTCATCATCACTAATGAGTTGAGGTCGTTATATGACTACGGCCTTGGAGTTGTTTTTGAGGTGAAAGAGAAGCCCAAGTTTTGTTTCGATGCCCTTATATGTTTCATTCTTGGAGTGGTACAGGTTCTTGCTGGGGTTCTTGTTTGTGCACTGACACTTGGAACAGCCAGTCAGTTTGGTTTGGGCCTGATTTCAGAAGGAGTGTCTGATATGATCAGTGGAATAGAGGGGATGATAAAGGGCACATTTGACTGGGTGTCATGGGCAATATCTAAGAGTATCAGCATCGGGCTTTCTTTGCTAACGGCAGGCTTTAGTGTTATCAAGAAAACAGTTACCTCAGTGTTTAAAGTGACACAAAGTCTCCTCAATGGTACAAAGTCTTTCTCTTCTGTTGCGTCGGAGTTCATCAAATCAGGAAAAGCAATGTTCTCTTCATTCAAAGGAAGTGTTCAGTCTGGTTTATCATCCCTTAGTAAAGAATCTTTTAAGTCTGCGATGAAAAACATGACATCTTCTGCAGTGCTCAAAGAGAACTTCAAATTTGCGACTCAATATGCAGTTCAGGAAATTGGAAAACAGTCTGTACTCACTGCCATGAACTACGCAATTGATACAGCAATTCAGGAAGCCTTTAAGAAGATTTTACAAACCGCTTTTAAGAATGTTGTTGCTTCATCAGTTATAGAGAGTAGTGAACTGGATCAGACTCTTGTCGAGTTCATCAGCTCAGTTGTTCCGAAAGCTGCCTTGAAAAAAGAGATTTTCAAGATTGACCACAAAACTGAGAAGCAAATAAAAGACTCAGTTTCTATGCTATGCAAAGAGATAGTTCCTCACCTCATACAAGGCTGTACCACAGAACGGGAAGTTATCAGTAAACTCTCTGACGTGTGTAAAGCAGCAACAGAGCTTATGAATAAAGCAAAACTGTCAGGTGTGCTTGAAGTGGCAAAGCTGGCTCTGAAAATAGCTGAATGCAAAGCCATATTTTCTCAAATACTGGATGCCATACCAACAAAGGTAATAATAAACAAGAAATTTATTCCTGAATTATTAGAGAGCATCAGTGAGCTCCAGAAAGAAATGCCAAAGTATGACCAAGATGGACGACACAATTTACATGATGTACAACGCCTTAATGGAGAACTTCTACAGATTATTGCTCAGAAGGCTTCTGAGCAATTCATCACATGCTGTTCTGAGCATATAACTTCATTAATGACCAGCATATTTAAAAGTAAGTTGAACAGTGCTGCAGGACAGGCAGTAGACCACATCATGCGTAGACATAAAACTCAGCGTTTCTTCGATGACCAGAGAGAAAAACACAACAAGAAATCTGCTAGTCACAGAGTAGTGGAACAGCTGTCAGATGAAGACAAAACAAAGCTAATGCAGTATACAGAAGATATGTGCAAAGCAGATCAGCCTGCTACAACCCTTGATGTGTACGTGCTCACAAAAAGTAACCTGCTTAATGGAAAAGGAATTCACCTCACTGTCATTGATGAAAATGGAAAACAACTCACTGAGGAACGTTTCCCAGGAAGCATCAAATCAGCAGGCGATATAAAACTGAGAGTAACCAAATCTGCAAAAGCCCCACATCCATCACAGTAAGACCAATCACTAGAGCTTTATATACATTATAGAGCATAATATACATTATTTAGTTTACAAATAAAATTACGTTAATGCATGTATTGAATGTAGTTACTTTTAATTTTAAAAACAGAGCTGGTGCACAGCTGTACAGTGGCCATTTTGACGTCATACAGGATGATGGCAGGATAATCAGCATCAGTTCAGATCATCAGAATGCATTTTATCATGCTTTAGCACAAGCAACTGGCAGCAAGAGAGAAGACTCAAAGAAAGAGGCTTTAATGCTACGAGAGAAAGTGAAAAATGAGGTGAGTACGCTGTTAATCATTTATGTGACAATGTGTGTACATCCTGAATGTAAAAGACGGAGTTTTGCTGATTTAGTGACATACTGATGTCACTCCCTGTTTCACAGACAGACAGTTTCCTTTGCAGACAATAAAACACTAAAACACTCAGGCGGTGCTGGTATAGGAAAATAAACATCTGGATGGAGTTGCAGGATTAACACCCCCAAAATTATTTTCTTCCAACTTTACATTCCCAAATATTTTATTTTAATTTCTATATGTTCTGCATAAATTATATAGGTGCATATATGCCCCTGATAAATTATATATATAATACATGAATTAGGGTTTTTGGGACATACTCATTCCAGGGGCATGGCTGTTTAGTGAGTAGCTTGTGAGTAGGGATTGTGTGTGAATGTGTATGAGAGTCCATGCCTTGTGACCTGAGTGTCCTGGGATAGCCTTTCGGCAACCTTGTGTATGGTAAGCAGTACAGAAAATGAATGGATGAATTTCCTTTCCTGACCAATCAGTGTCACCTGCACATGTGATAAAATGATCAGGATTGTATTTAATCTCAAACTCATCATTTCCCATTAGATTCAGACAAACCTTGAATCGTACACACCAGTGCTTAATCTGCAGAGAGAATACGACTTCTCTCACCAAAACCGCAGGAAATACAGCCTAACTGGAGGAAATAAAAAGGAGACAGGTGCTGCACTCCAGGAATACTTACAGAGTGTTCAATTCATCAGAAGTGATGAACGTAACTTCATCAAAATGTACCATCTTGGATTTGTTGGTGAAAATAAAAGGTAGAGAATCTGATTGTTGTTATTCACATCACACTGAGTACAGAGATCCACAATAAAGAAAAAGGATTAACCTGATGCACCAAAATATAATTATAATTTAAGTATTAAACATAGTTATACATAACTTGGAGTGTGACATGATTACACACAGCAACAGAAGCCAGAGAAAGATCAAATACTCATCTGGGCTCTTAATTAGCTTACTAGTTTAAATAAACAGATTTCACGCTCACTTTATTCTAACTAGTTGTCACTAATTCTCATTCTCTCTGTGCAGTGTTATAAGTGCTCGGAGGTCCAGTAAGAACACCACTGGGATACTTAAAACAAGTCATATTCCTCCGAAGGACTCCATCCGACTAGTTCAGATGTTCATTGAAAAGACAAACTTGATAAGCGAGTTTAAAAATAAAAACCCGGGGCTTTATAAACTAATCAGCAGCATGAAGACTGACAACAATGGAGAAAATTTGATTGTCATGGAGGTTCTGGGACAAGATCATACACGAGCTTTAACTACAGGTCCAAGCGGGTGCTCACAAAAGGCCAGGTAACATTCACTCTGTGTGTTAACAGTTACAAACAAAATCCTCATGCAGGACAAAAATACAAAACTATAAAAAACAACAGCAATTTGTAATAGTATTAAACATTGAACATTTCAGACATACACTATATTGCCAAAAGTATTGGGACACCCCTTCAAATCATTGAATTCAGGTGTTCCAATCACTTCCATGGCCACAGGTGTATAAAATCAAGAACCTAAGCATGCAGACTGTTCTACAAACATTTGTGAAAGAATGGGTTGCTCTCAGGAGTTTAGTGAATTCAAGCATGGTATCGTGATAGGTTGCCGCTTGTCAATTCTTAAATTTCCTTACTACTAAATAGTGATGGGCAAATGAGGCTTTATGAACCAATGGGGCTTTCCAGCCCAAAGGTTCACCAAAAGGTTCATTACCCGAAGCCTCATTGAATTGTTCTCACTAGTGACACCTGCTGTGCAAAGGAATATATGGCAGACAAATCAATTAATCCTGAGCCAGAGTATCCTGGAATGCCTACGTATGAAATAAACTATTTTTTGCCACTCTGTCTTAATGAACTTTAAAGTGTGTGTTTGCATGGAAATATTATTAATTGAGTGTTATGTTGACGGTGAATACTCAAAATAAATACATCAAATATATCTACTGAAACTGAATGCAAGAGTGCTTATGGAAGTGGGTGTGCAAAAGTGTCTGGGATTCCAACCCTCTTTATGCGAAAGCGATACTCAAAATGAATCGATCACATGTCCCACAGAATCCGAGGCCTCATTTGTCAACAGTCACGTGATTCTTACGCTAACGTAAGCCTCAAACCAGGGCAAAGAGAAAGCAAGGTCCATAAACACATGGATGAGCGAGTTTGGTGTGGGGGATCTTGACTGGCCTGCACAGAGTCCTGACCTCAACCTGATAGAACACCTTTGCCTTCTCATCCAACATCAGTGCCTGACCTCACAATTGCACTTCTAGAAGAAGGGTCAAAAATTCCTGTAAACACACTCCTAAACCTTGTGGCCTTCCCAAAAGAGTTGAAGCTGTTATAGCTGCAAAGGGTGGGCCAACTCCATATTAAACCCTACAGATTAAGAATGGGACGTCATTAAAGGTCATGTGCATGTAAAGGCAGACGTCCTAATACTTTTGGCAATATAGTGTAGCATTACAAATAAGAAGCAGTTGTTTATGTCGTAAAATATAAGAAAAAGTTTAAATCTTTTAACATTTTTTTTTTACAGGAAACTTCTAGCAGACACTATGATCACTGGAGATGTGGTGCTTCTGCTTAAACGCTGCATGATTCTACATCACCCGCTGACCTCACAGAAGCTCAGAGAAGCTCTAGGTAAGAAACTGAGGTGTTAATCCTGCAAAACACATGCATGATGCGCCCTACAGCTGATAATGCGATTCGTCAGAGTGTTTACAGTAGACATTATAATGCTGCAGTTACCAGAATATTGTGGGTAGCTTCACCACACTTCTGTTCATTTAATAAGAATGTGAGTCAGTTATAAAAGAATTTTTATTTTGGGTAAACTGTTCCTTTAATAATGTTACTTGGGTATAATTCCAGGTGAAAGTATTCTGTCTCAGTGTCAATTTTTGTCTGATGATGGTATCCGAGGCTACTACAAAGCAGGATACAGAAACCTGGTGTCAGAGTACAGCCGCATGGGAATCCTGGATCAGAACCAGCATAAGCATCTGGGTGAGTGGGTGACTCGGGACCAGCATGAGGACACTAACACTGTAGAGTATGGCCAGATTCTGCAGGGATTAAAATGAAAATATCTAGTGTTAATGAACATGTTCTCTTAAGTATGAGAATGATAGTGATAAAGATGATGGTTATAGAAAGTAGGAAATCTTTGCCACTTAAATTCTATTCTTTTTTAAAACTGTAATCTGTAACCTTTTCTGGTTAAAAATCTTGTGCAAGTACATAACATATCAGTGTTCAAAATGGTCTCCCTATCTACTGATTTAAAATAATTATTAATTAATACGTTTTTAAATATTTTTAAATAAATAATTTGAGCTGTTGGGTCAGATTTCTTTGTAAATGTCAGTTTGCCTTGTGCTTACATCACATCTGTAAACAGAAAGATTATGATCCAGCTACTAACTACTTGTGTGTGTGGGTGCTAAAATGGTAAAGTGCTTGTGGCTTATTCGTACTGCAGCTGTTTAGAATTTAAACATCTTTCACATTAAGAAATTATCTCTGCAAGAAACTTGTAATTTTATGTTTTAAACAAAGATGGAAGTTATGAAGTTATGGACTGCAGCTTTATTTTGATTCATTAAAATCAGTAAAACTGTCAATAAATTCTGTTCTATGAAAAAAATTCAATATAGCAAAAAATGTGTGTTTTATTGAAGTTACATTCGTTTGTATGATAATATTTTAATATGTGTGTTGCCTATGCCGATAATCATAACTGACTAATACATGTCACTTCACTTTAAAATCTCTGACACCATTCAATGCCTGAGAAGAACCAGGATATTATTTAATATGACCCTGATTACATTCGGCTGAAGACAGTCATATATTAAGAGAATTGAGAGAAAATTGAGAGAATTTTCATTTTGGATGAAACATTTGTACACGTATTCTAATTATTGTAGCTTTTATATAAGTACTTTTCTTGAATTAGAACACCAGAAAATTATTTTAGTCATATAAGACCAAGTCTATCTAGCCAAATGGGGGAAGATAAATTATGTTAAGCTCAGATTTAGTTATAAAAGCAAGTTATAAAAGCAAGTCTGTCGTGATTGGCATTGCCACATAACAAAACGTTCATTACTATAACTTAATTTTAGCTCTGGTGGCTTATCAATCCCCAGGAACATTTAAGGACAGAGAAATGGCATTGATTTGACCATGTCATCTCAAGTCCATATTGGACCGTGCGAGCCTTCCCTATAAACACATTTACATTTATTCACTTAACAGATGCTTTATTCAAAGTAATTTAGAGTGTATTCAAGGTATATGTTTTATCAGTATGTGTGTACCCTGGGAATCAAACCCACAACCTTTGCGGCTCAACCCAATGCTTTACCAGTTGAGCTACATGAAAAGATAATCTGGGGTTGGGGAATCGGGGCCTGGAGAACTAACTGGGGCCCAGAAACCCTAGTGGCGCCCTGATGTACCTTCTGATTCAGAGCTTAGAAATCCTGATGTCTGTAGATTCACTTTAATCTTGTTAAATAAAGAACATTAACATGGGCCTGTATGAGTGTGTGAAGTAAACCATATTGACCAGAAGAGTGCAGTGTTGTTCAGCCCAAAATCTGAGAAGGTAACAGTCTTGTGAAGAAAGTAAAAAGACTTGACTTGGTTTGCTCTGGTCCTTGCTTTAATATTAGATGTTCAGATGGCACCACACATAAGAGTTGTACAGTGTTTGGTGTTGATGATAAAGCGGATGAAGTATCCCATAGATTTGCATTCAAGGAGCAAGCAGCATATCACAGATTTGGGGGTGGGCTGTCAAGGGACAGTAAGACAACACCTAAGCAACTGTCCAGAACAGTCAAGGAAATTCACTAATAATCTCAGAACACAGTAGCAATCTAGCAACTACCTAGTAGGCTAGTTAGTTTTGCATATTAACTGATACAATAAATACTACAGATGGATTAAATACCAAAGTACCTTTCTTCTGTCAGGTACGACCATGTATGTGTGTGTGTGTGTGTGTGTGTGTGTGTGTGTGTGTGTGTGTGCGTGCGTGCGTGCATGTGTGTGTGTGAGAGACTACACTATCTTTCCCTGACCTAGTCAAGGTCAAGGATCAGCACTGGGGGTGGAAGTAAATACTCACCATTTTTTGTCCTCATCATCTTTGTGATAGTACAGGAGACCCATGGGTCTGTAGAAGAGGTCATAAAACAACATGACACCAAGCGGAAGTCCATGTTAGCCGTGATGAAAAATGGCAGCATTTGGGGGACTGCAATGGTAATGGTTTTTGGGAGTTGACAAGAGGTAGGGTGATGATGTAGAAGTTTTCCCCCTAAGTCCCACATTACCACCCCATTAACCTCTGACCTTATGTTGCCGAGAGCAGAGGAGGGACCAGGGGGCCATGGCAGAGGGGTTCACAGTAGGGCAAAGCTATGTGACGAGAGACAGCAAGGATAGAACAGGCCTCGTAAGCAAGGGTTAAGGGCCAAACTTGCACCCCCGGCCTCAGAATAGAAGAGAAAGTTGGGTGCGTGCCCTGTGACCTCGTGTACACATACATATGGTCTGCATTTGGATGTCTGCGGGTGGCACAGAGTTTGTGCTAATGTGAAACAGGCTCTGCAATAAACAGGATGTTGGGGAGTGGACAAGAGAGAGTGAAGTAGAGGAAGAGGTCTTGATGAGGGTCTTACTTTGGTCTGAGAAGAGACACAGAGTTCTGCTAATCAAATGTTCTGCCACTCTCTGTCTCGTAATACTGATTTACTGTACAGTTAATGTCTGTACAAAACACACAAGCAATCACCATAATACTGCAGGGGGGAAAATAGAAGGCAGTGCAATGATTTAAATGAATAAAAATTGTTTTTTGCATGAACTATGACTAATTACACATGTATCACATAAAGACAAAACATTTTCAGAGTAACTAAATGACACTAAGATAATGTAATAAAATGTAGAAAAAGCCCCTGATGTACATAACTTAAAGAAATAAAACAGAACTAGAAAAGAGCAGTTTGTCAAAACAGACTGTGATGTTATGTTTGACAAAACCATGCTTGAAGGTTTCAAAATATTCTAAAAGCTTTGAATTTTTGTTTTAGATCTACCAGACAAATGTTCTGAATGGTGTTGCAACAAGGTACTAGGTGGTTGCTAGGATAGTCTGATTGGTTGTTAGCATGTTCTAGGTGGCTTTGTGGCCTAGTTTGGTTTTGTCAAACCAAAGTAATTAAACTGTTATGAAATGTTATGTAACCTAAAGGGATATGTGTTTACATCTTTGTGACAGTAGTAATAGTCATAACCCAAGTGGTTTTCTACCATAAATTATAAGGTAACTCACATTTACAATAAACATAACTGCATAAGTAATTATCATATTATATAATGTGTATTAACCGATCGTTACTGTTGCATTTTTACATTCTTTTTCTATTATCAGTAACATTTTACAGAACACGTGTAAGCGATATGATGCCAGCACAACTGGTACACATGCCTCTGTTGATGACTGAGAGAGGGAGAAACTGAGGCCAGATGAGCTACACACAGACATTTGTGATTAACACAAAAACATCCTGCACGCAAATGCCACATTTGAGTTCTCACTTCCTCCCTGTTTACTTATAAATTATGTTAAGTGTTTAGAGACTAACCATTACAGTTTTGTTTGTTAGTTTATCACTAGTTTTTTCCATTAGCATTTGTACACCACCTGTTTGAGAGAGCAGGGAAGAAACAGATGAGGACAATAATCCATATCAAAAATTCCTAAAGGAATGTTAATGGAATTTTTATCACAATTCAGAACTAATTCTAAAGTGCTGTACCAGAAATGTCCTGATTGGACTAGTTTATATTGCCAGTAATTTTATTAGCATTCCTTTTGGATTTTTTTGGTAGAGAAAAACATCAGCGAGGTGAGAGAGTTTCTGTCTGTGTGTCCTTGTGTACATGCTGTCCTCACAGTGGATACATGTGGAGACCACAGGTCTCAGGGTCAGTGTTTATTGGGCTCAGCCTGCAGTAACACAGTAACATCAGAGTCTGGAACCATTACCTCCACCTCACATGCTCTCAACACATGACTCTCTGTACATAAAAAAGAGGGAATGTACTGTGCCTTCAACAAAAGACAAGAAAATTAAAAGGGAGGAGCCAGGAAAGACTGGAAAGGCAGTGTAGGAGTCAACTAATCAACTTCTACCCCCAAAGTCTGTTAAACTGAGATGGTTTTCTTGTAGTCTGGCCCATTTTGTGTTTATTCTTGGAACATAAGAACCACCTACTTGCAAGAGGCTGGAAGGAGAGGAGGACACAAGCCTCCTCTCAAGTTTTTGGTTTTATCTGAAACTTTTTGGGTAAAAATGAACAGTTATTAAAAAAAAAGTTATTAATTAAGTACATAATAGATTAGTGCTTAAAATTGTCTCCTTACTTTACCCCAATTCACAATGAGTTTATTGTAATGATTTATAAATTGAGCTGCAGTGAATCGATTTCACAGGAAAAGTCAGTTTTGATTTCAACATAAGCAAATATAAGTACAAAAAGTAATCTGCAATTTTATGTTTCAGTCAAAGACAGCAGTATAGAGACAAAGGTTGTGAATTGCAGCTTTAAGAATGGGTGTAAGGTTGATACCACGAAGGAAAATACTAAAATACTCATTTAAATGTAAAAAAGCAGCAGAAATACGTGTTGACTTTTAACTGTAATAAACAGTTTTGCACAAAATACCCACTATCAGCAAGCTATTTTTGTGTGGCGTACGCATGAGGTGTTCAGTGACGGAGCTGTGGGTGGTTAATGGGCATGTTGCCTGAAGCTGACACTATTTGCTTATTTAGACTGCTGATGGTTGTATATATAATTCATCATTTCAAGCAGTCTAACTTTAAATGACAAGGAAGCAGAAACAATACTCAACATCTTATGCAAAAACATCTTATGATTCAGAACTATTTTGAGCAGGAAGCCTGAAAAACATTTAAAAAAGAACAGCCAGGAACACCAGGATTTTTGTTGTTGTTGTTTTTTGACTCCATGTTGGAAGAGCAGGAAAATAAATACACTTTATTGTTTCTTTTTTTGAAAAACTATTTACACAGTAGAAAGCACAAGGATCATATAAAAGTGTGTACATGTGAACATGTATATGTATGCATACATTTGTTTGTGTATGCATGTGTGTAAAAGAGATTATTATTACTATTATTATTATTTAGCTATGGATAAATATAACAGATATTTAAAGAAATGCAAACATAAATAGATCATGAAATAATTTGTGAATGTGATAAAAGTATTTATTTTAATTCTTAAATAATCACATTCAATTGAATATTTGTATTTTATGGTTATATCTAATTATTGATGTATTTCATGATGTATTTTATGCATTTGTTTGTACAATTGTGTCTGTCATATTCACCCATATTTTGTCATAATCAAATTATTATCTTATATAGACAACTTTGCACATTCCAAAGAGCCAATAACAATTGTCCATTGTAAAAGAAGTCCTGTAATTGGCCCATTGCCTGAGATGTAATGCAGAATTTGTGGGGACTTTTCCATCCAGCTGTTTGTAGGTAAATGAGAAGCACTCAGATATGGGACAATGTGTGCATTACGTATTCATGTTTTTCCATATGTTTTTGTGGAAGAAACTGAGAATGTGTATGTAAGTGTGTGCAGGTGTATATCAGGACTCTAGTGACAGCCGCACGCTCTGACCACCATGTTGCGGTATTTCTTCAGGATGACGTTGGAGCTGTCGTCAAAATACAGGACAGAGATGGCATGGAGTTGTGTTGGGGCACAACAGGGTTTTGGAACTGTATCTGGGTTGATGAAGTGAACCTGCAACAAATGCAGTTGTAGGAGTTGAAGGTCACCACAAACACATTTACTGTACTTATAATTTTTAATAATTTCATAATTTTGTTTTTTTTTAACTCAGAGATTTGAACCCATGACCCTGGCCCTGCTTGGGTCATTCCTACCAATTGAACTTTAGTTTTCAGTATACAGTTCTAATTTGGTCAAATATGCAAAATTACCTTAATTTGTATATTCTACGGCAGTATTTCACAATTTCATAATGCATTTTAATAAGCTTTGACTTAATTGTAATTATTTTTATTATTAAAACCACTGCCCATGTACTGGCAAATGTTTCAAATCAGTAACTTTTTGGGTCTCATTTAAGTTAGGATGCTGCCTTTGTAGGGCACACATATAGGGCAGGTCAACCGGTAAAGCATGGTGGTACCAAAGCCAAGGTCCAAGGTTCAATTCCCAAGGCATGCACATACTGATGAAAGATGTTCCAGGTGCATAAATGTACAGTATAGATAAAAAATAAACATATGACAGGCTTACCAGCGTCTGTACAATAGCATGATTTGTAGCATTCATGTAAGAATTAAGCGGAAAGGCACATTCTCCCATACAGTAATACGCAGCGTAACCTTCAGGAGCTATAATCCAATCCTGAGAGAGGAACAGAGCAAAAATCTGTTAGCTTGTCAAAACAGTACAGCTGGAAATCACCAAGCATTGTCACTCACCCAACCAGATGGTCTTAATATTTACACTGCATCCTGCACGTTTGACCTTCTCACAGATCACTCTGACCGCGCTCTAACAGACCACAGTGAGCCGTAATCCTACTCTGTACACGTGCTGAAGTATGTGTAAAATGTTATGATTCAAAGGGGAATTTGAAGGGAATATAATATAAACCTACGTCGGACAGCCAAGGTCCAGCTGTTCTGAGCGAGTGTTTATGCACCGTGATCCAGTGGGAGATGTAGATATGGTGCAGGTGGCAACACTATCGACGTGTAAACAGAAAGCTCTCCTATCTCTGCTTACACTCTGAGGTAATGCAGCCTAATCGCATTGTGGCCGTAGCTACAGAGACTTGTAATAGCCATAAACATAAAATGAAGGAGCACGCTGAGAGAGAAGGGGAAAAGAATGAGAAGGAACCAAGCCAAAAAAACTATTGAAGATAAAGGGAGGCATTGCTTTATTGAGTTTAAGAACAGCTCATACCAGCTTAAGGTGGTCAGGTTTAGTTGTGGATGTTTTGGAACATTGTAGCTGGTTTGTAGCTGGTTCAAGCTGGCGGTCTACCTTTACTACCCAGTTGGTCTACCACAGGGGTGGCAACCTTAGGCATGAGTGCCACTATTGGCAAGCAGGCAGTAAGAGCAAGAGCAAGTAAAGGTACAGTTACAAAAGGAGTCAAATGTCTCTCATGTAGTTTGGTTTAAATTGGTTTTATAGGATCTACAGAGAGAAATGAAGGTTAAGGGATGAGGAACATCACACCTGCCATCCGAGGTCCCGAAAACTAACGTACAGCTCGTGTTTCTTGCAGGCCTGCTTTTGATCAGCACTGCTGTTCTCTGAAGAGAGAGAGGGGGGGGGAGGAGACAAAGAAAAAGAGAGAATATAAAGGGAATAGGTCACTGACCGCCGGGAGTCCCTCTGACTTTCATACCAATGCAATGCATCAAACCAGACTGATTCAATATCCATTTACCACTGTAATGCTATTACTGTTCAAATTAACCTGCAGAGAATTAAACAGTAATAGAAAACACATGAACACACACACACCGAATCATAGCTTATGTTACTCCTTTGTCTTTTAAGAAGAGCTTACCAAAAAATAAAAATGTAATCCTAATTTACACTCCATCATTTCAAACTTGCATGCTGTTGTTTTTTACAACAAGATGCAAAAGAAATTAGAACACCATCACTGGTTCTCGTGTGTCGTAGGCAAACAAGGGTGCAGCAAAAAATGCAGAAATTAGATTTAGGAGTCAAAACAGAGATTTTCAAAACTACAGTATGGTTTCAGAAAAGTTGTCATTATTATCTACTATCATCACTCTACCACAGTACTGGTACAGTACTTTATTGTAAGAGATCCTTTCCCTGACATTTTCCATTACATTTCTTTCCTGTACACATGCCTTTCTTCTCTTATTCAATGCATTTAAACACACACGCACACACCTGCAATGTTGGCTACGCGCAGCGCCTCCTGGCCTTTGGCTGTTTTAGAGCGGTTGGGGTTGCGCTGCTTGCTGCCACCCTGCGCAGAGCGGATACTGCGGATATGGACCTCCGTAGCTTTGAAGAAGGCCACCATGAAGGGTTGTTTGCTCTGGGGGCCACTTCGGCCCACCAGCCCAGCCACCCATGGATTCACACTTTGACCTGCAGGGGGAGACAGAGAGATGTTTGTGTCAATGTTAAACACAACAGACGTGATTTATGGTACAAACTATCAAGAATCAATAGAACAATAGAACAATTTCTTTTCTGTCATAGATGTGTATGTGAAGAAAAACATTGGAATTGTTAGTGGAAATGTTGGCCAATCCCAGTAGAGGCACAGTCATTGTGCTTAGAAGTTTTATGGGCCCCTTGAAAAACGTTTTTCACCTGCATACCAGGCAGATTATTTGTGTTTCATCAAACCAGCCCTTTAGAGAGATTGTCAAAACACTTCCAAATATAATTCAACAGGACCGTTTAGTAATCCAGTATTTATTTTGTCAGAGCCCCATTGCCTAATAAATTTTGTAATATCCAGTGCAGAATATTTTTGTGACCATTCAGGTTGCCATTATACATTAATAGAATTGTGTACAAGTTTGTGTGTTTTCCAAGAATATGCAATTTCTGAAGTTCATTTTTTTTCTAATCTGCCCCGTTCCTGGGAACACATTTTAGATTCATTTACTCAGAAAATTCCTTAACTTACATCTGTTTCTTTCTCTGTGTAATTTTGGACTTTTTTTTACCTACACACTGGCTGGAACAGCTTTTATGCGTTTGTGTGAGTGTGTGTTCCTCACAATGAGGAAGGAATGCTGTATCTGTCTTTGCGCTGCAGTAAAGCCATGCCACCGGTTGCCTACGGCGACAGGACAAGCACCCTGCGAGCATGTCTCGACGAGTGTGTGTCCTAACAAGTCTTGTAATACTTAAAACTGTAACATCCTGAACACACACACACAACTGCTTGGACAGCTACAGTACAAAACATACTTAGTTCTGATTCAAATATGAGACGCAATAGATTTAAAAGAGATGCAATAGATAGTAAAATCCAGGCCAAGCATTCATCTTAGACTAAACTACTTTGTTAACTGTTATTTCTGTAATCTCTAGATTAATCATAAACACTCCTTTGCTGTATTGATGTATCTGGAGTTGGTCCAGATTAAGATAGATCGATTCCTTGCATTTGCATCTTTGGTTTTTGATCCTCAAAGTGTGTTGATATAAAGTCATTAGTCCCATTAGTGGTTAGCTAGGCTGATGTGTATACATTAGAGTGGTGTTTCCCCTTTAAGTTTATGTATACAGTTGGGTCTAAAACTCTGAGACCACGTTAAAGATCTGGGATTCGAAACCTGTTTGAACCTGGAAATAAACTGAGTTGTTGGATTTTGAAAGCTTTTAAACAAAGAAACCTGCACTATTTCAAGGTCACTCATCAAATAAAATAATTTGTAATAATCATCATGGTAACTCCTTTCCACTAAAGGTCAGATTTCCTTGCTACTATTGAAGCATACTTTTGCTTCAATAGTACTACTGATACTTTTAGGAACATTAGGTACTGTACTTATAAGATACCGTAGTTATTAAAGGGACCTAATAAAACTAAGACATTCTGAAAGTGCAATTTTTCAGATCTAATAGTTATGCTGATAATATATTTTTAAACAAAATGACATGAAATAAAATAAGAATTTCTTAAAATAATCTCTTAAAATAAGAGATGAAATGAAATAAATTGCCAATCAAAGATACTGTAAACTTTTACTAAACTGAACAGTGTGGGTTCAGAAACGATACCATTTTTGCAGCCTCTTTGATGCAACACACTGTACATGTTTCACTAGTTCTGATCTGTGATCTGTGGTGTGTATTCACCTACCATCCAAACTTTCTAGAGCCAGCTGCAGGCCTAGATTCCTGCCTGGGTTCAGAACCCAATGGTTACTGGTAGCTGTAATGTCAAACACCAGCCAGCCCTCTTCTGCTGCCCAGATCACCCGTGAGTCCAGCAGGAACAGGTCTGAATCCCTGAAGGAGAGAGAGGACAACATCCTGATGAAGACACTACAATGGCTGATAGTCACCAGTAGATATTTTGTTGTAGATACTAGCATAGGATGACAGCGTCCATACCAGCTTCTCAACTCATTTAACTTACATGATATCAACAGAAAGACTTGGTTGTGTTCAGAGATCACACATCATTTCAGATCAGGTAAGAACAATACTCATTCAATAAGAATTTGTAACTTTAACTGCACTTATATGTCTCTGAATATGTGGCCAGTTATAATGCTGTTCACGGTCTGATCATAAAGAAGTGCTGCCAGGATTAATGGAAAATGTACACAAACATTCTTTTTAAAATAAATTCCATTGGTGTTAATAGAGCAATGGTAATTGCATCAGGAAAATAAGAGCCTTGTTTTCCCCAAGGGGTCAGCATTTAGCTGGTTAGCATGAGTAGTTACTCCCTTCTAGTAGACGGAATAGCTAAACCATTACAGTACTACAGAGACCAAAAGGATCTTCCACCATTTATAGCCAATAGTCGTGTATTCTGACATATTAATCACAACATCATTAAGGGAGCAGTCACATGACATTTGCGCCTCATGTGATTGGCTTAAATAGTCACCTATATCTGGAACTAATGCTGTGCTGCTTGCATTTAATTTGCAGGTGTATAAAGATCAAAGAAAATGTCCATTGTTTTTGCAAACTGATTTTAGCTTGTAATGTACGAACTTGTTTCAAAGTGAATGTTTCTAATCACCTGGATGCAACCATGTTTACGTAACATATTTAATGAAATATGGAATGCAGATGCAAAAACAGACAGCAGACACACTTAGAGTGAAAGAGAGAGAAGGTGACAGATAAAGTAAGACAGAAAGAGAGAGAATGAAATAAGCTGAGAAATGGGAGAGAAGGGAAAGAACGTTTGCTCCAGATGGAGAGGCCCCGGGGAGCAGTTCATTTCTCTAATTGACAATAATGGCTTTATAAACGGCTGTTGATCTCACTGTGCCGCTGCCCTGCACTAAATCAAACTAAAGAATTTAGAGCAAGATGGAAAGAGAGTGTGAGAAGAAAAAGAGAGTGAAAGACACTATAGAGAGAGGCTTGACTGGATCTATTTAAACATTAGAGAACCACTTCACAGAACTGCTTTGATACCAAGTTGATGCTAAAATGAAGAAAACTGTAATGATATCAGTCATTATTATTCAGTATTACACAGTACCAACTTCATTTTGTAAGTTGTGGCCATTAGGGGCAGTTGTGGCCTACTGGGTTAGAAAGTCAGATTTGGAACCAGAAAGTCACCGGCCTGATCCCTAATGCTGGCAGGAAATAAGAGAATGACAAAATGCATAGTTCCATTACTGGACACTTATTAGTAGCAGTGCTTTATTTACTATAAACTACCCATAGCTGTTAAACTGTACACTTATTTAAGCAGTACTGTTTGGGAGGCTATGGTATATTGTGAATATAGTCACACATTAAGGGAGTCACAGCTGCTACATGTCATGACTGTATTAATAATTTTACACAGCCTTTCAGCCCTTGTTGTTGAAATATTGTACTGTATGTCATTGTACTTTAATTCGTTAATATTTAATAATTTTAACATTTACTTTTTAAATAAACAAGTGTGAGAAATTCTTAATTCTAAAAGAAATTGGTATCAAATACTGAAATTATGGTACTGTGGTCTCATCCAAACACCTGTTCTGCTCAATACCAGCCACCCCAGTCTAATCCGATCCCATTTATTCCTCCATTTTTGTCTGTTTGCCTCTACCTGACGGGACCACAATGGGATGCGTTGTTCCCCACAGACCTTTCAGGGAAACAGAGGCCTTCAGGAGGGGTCGAGCGGCACGCAGGAGGACCTAGAGGCTCATGAACCCATTTCACAGCATGGGTCAGGCTAATACTGTACAAGGTTCCAAACATATGGCAGAGGAAACCCTGTGGATGCACAACTGAGTCTTTGAGATGGAAACCACCAAGTCGAAATAGAAAACACAGTGTGGTGCATTAGCAGAGTTTGTATTGGGATTGTCGGATAGAGCGAGCACTGTGTGTGCGGGAAAGGAAACACAAATCAAAAGTGTTCAGCGTTTACAAAGCAGAAGGGCTGAGAGCATTACAACCCTCAAGAGGACAGGATTTTCCTTGAGAATTAAACCTCAGGCAAGAAAATCATGTTTCCTTAACCAGCCGCCATAAAAACAGTAAGCTATGGCACAGACCCACATGGAATCTGAGGGCTTTTTCCACATTTTGTGTTTGGGGCACATTCTGTGGAGCTTTATTGAATTGAACATGGTAAAATATGAGAGTACTGCACTCCCATTGGTACCTGAAAGAAGTAATAGACCAATGCCAGCCAAGCCAAATTAATATATATTGAAATAAGATAAATATACATTGCATAAGGAAATTATGTTATATCTTCATTTTAATGTTTATTTTTTAACCCTCTTAGCAAATTGTCTTCTAAATGGTTTATGAAATTACACGTCAGCTGCCCAGCTCTTTAGATTTAGATATTAGGGCATTAAAATACCTGTAGCAGTCTGAAAGAATAAAACAATTACAGAAATATTTATTAATCAAACACACAATGGTGGGGGTGGGGGTGGGGGGGTGTTGTCAAATGTAGCTTTTGAATGATGCCATTGAAATTCTGCCAACATTTTTAATACATTCTGCGCAGTTCATCTGAATATTATTATACATCTATAACATTTTGATGCTCATTTAAGAGCAGGAATGCAGGTGTACCTGTCTGAATGTTCTTCCAACACCTGGTAGATGCTGATGCGGAAAGTCTCGTTGTCGAAGCGTTCCGGAGTGAAGTCCTTGTAGATTCGGAACTCTGCAGCCGTCACTGCCTCACCCTCCGGAATCTTGGAGAGGTCAAATCGGAATTCTCGGTGATGGCGGCGCACAGGCAAAAACTCCTTATCGTGTTCAACTGTGGAAAAACAATTTTTTTTATCAGAATTGTTACAGGACAACAAAATGTTTCCACAGCAGGGAAAGGTCAGTGTGACATTTAAACTGTAAATTCAAATGTCGCCTTCACATGCACTATTCTGCCTTTAGGCAAGGCAATAAACACAGAGCACATTTCTAGACAGATGGCTGAACTCTCAAGAGCCCCTGATTGAGACACAGTTTCACCGACAGCTTTATGTGGTGATTTTCTCAAGCTATTCCCTCGTCTTTATTTTCTTTTCCACTGTCTTTCCCTCCACTGCTGTGATCTGGGGTCTGTGAGGAAGAAGGCAAGCCTCACTGCCTGCCTCTGATCAAGTCCTGTTTGCATTCTGTCATGAACGCTGGGACACATTCTGACACATTCTAAAACTGGAGCATTTTCACCAGCCAGGAAACTTGAATTAGGTATGATTCACCTCATAGAAGTTCTGTACTTCTACTTCTGCTACAACAGTGGAGATATTTGGGAATCATCAATTCACACCTTCTTTAATTAAATTAAATTATAAAGTTTACAATACAGTTAAATTATCTGCAAAAAAAACAACGATACTGTGTTTAAATCATGTTTTTTACAGAACTGAGAAAAACAAAACCATGATCTCTGTGTTAAGTGGTTTGAAAAACCTTTGAAGGCACTATGTACAATATAAAGTAAAAAGTAAATAATAATTCTTATTATTGTTATTTGTTTATTGTCTCTATATATTTTAAGATCTATATTTTGATCTATATGAATGTTGGTTTAAAAACAGTTTTGGGATAGTTAATGATGTCTTTAATTCAATTAATACATTTTGATCAAATGAAGTGTCAAAATCTTTTTCTGATTTATCGCTTCTTTGTTTTCCTCACCTTGTAAGTTGCTTTGGATAAAAGTGTCTGCTAAACGCCTGAATGTAAATAAAGTGAATACACATGAATTTGCATGTTTGTGTTAAGAACATTCTAGCGGTCTGATTCATTTTAAATTGGAAACACTGCAGGTCAAGTTGTTGGCATATAAAGCTGTGGGAAAGTGGGAAAAAAAGAAAGTGAAATAGCTGAATATGTGAAATATA
Organism: Ambastaia sidthimunki; assembly: GCA_036877625.1. Classification (NCBI taxonomy): domain Eukaryota; kingdom Metazoa; phylum Chordata; class Actinopteri; order Cypriniformes; family Botiidae; genus Ambastaia; species Ambastaia sidthimunki. Next base: position 104,174 of record JAZGTK010000200.1, read on the forward strand.
TCATAAGGTAGACTCGTTTTTTATGGCCTGCCCCATTAGGTCACCTACTTCAAAATTATGGCCCACAGTCATTCAGTCGCAGAGAAGCAGAAACATCTGACAGAACAACAGCACAGCAACACCCTCTTTGTTTGGCATTAATCCACTATGACATTGCGCAACAGGTTGAAGAGAATACTTTGGAGGAGCGAGTGGATCTGAAGGCCTCCATCTGTTCCCTTTATCATTTTGTCTTTCTTCTCTACCCATCCTTTACCCTCTCTCCATCCGCCTCTACCTCTCCTCATCCCCCTTTCATACCTCTCTCAGAATAGCAGCACAGCACAATGACTCCACTGTGCAGTAAAGGTGAAAGAGAGACCTGAAGCTAGACAGAGAGGGAGAGAGCGCACAGATCCTGTTTCCCAGCAGTGACGATTAGCAGGGGCATTCCGTGTCTCATTGTCCTGCTCTTCTCAGAGAAATGGAATTGTTTACACGTCGTTTTCATTCAGAGCTGCCCTTCCATTGAACCCCCTGGATGCCCCCTCGCAGGCCAGACGTCCCACCAGAACCACCTGTGCACACTTGGCACAGAGCGAACTCTAACAGAGCTGTTCCTGTAGCTCAACTGGTAGAGCATTGCGTTAGCAGCGCAAACGTTGTGGGTTCGATCCCAGGGAACACAAGTACTAATAAATGTATACCTTGAATTCACTGTAAGTCACTTTGAATAAAAGCGTCTGCCAAATGAATAAATGTAAATGTAACAGAGACGCCCAGCTCTACATCTACCACTGCTACAGACTGTACTGTCAAAATGATGTTTTATGGGCCAGAACACTATAGAATTCTTTTCACATTTTAAATATTTAAAGATGTTTGTATAATTCTTATTGGGTATAGAACACAATTACAATTACATCATAAATACGAGCAAATAAGCCTCATCACTTCTGCCCTAGTGTGTAATGTAATTGGTAAACACCAAACCACATGATCTATTCCAAACTTCTTATTAGTTAGATTGTGTTTGATTTCTGTCTTTTTTTATTGAAAACGTTTTTTCAGCTTTAAACCCTGATGAAGGCCTATGCTCCAAAACATGTTCGCACCACATTCTGCAAAGTTGCTATCCTGCTCCTACCTGCCTGTGATCTTCAAGTAATAATGAAGACCCTGAATAACTGGTTCAGGTGTGTTTGATCAGGGTTAAAGCTAAACACTTCAAAGAACGCAACTAAATACTCTGAAATTGTGGATGGGATCTTTTGACTCAGACCAGTAAGAACCCATCTAGCAACTTGCAATGACTCACATTTTCTCTAAAAATGTACTGCAGTTTATAGTGTAGTAGGGAGAAGAAAGGAAACAGTGACAGGAGAGCGTAATGTACAGGAAATGTTGCGAGCTAGATTCAATGTTAGTTAGTGAAAGTGACATGTTTTTGTCAGATATGGTAACCCATACCCAAAATGTGACCTCTGCATTTAACCCGTCACTGGTGAGGAGTGAACACACACTGCAATTCATGAACACACGCACCCGGTGCAGTGGGCAGCTATCACTGCAGCTCCCGGGAGCAATTGGGGGTTAGGTGCCTTGCTTAAGGACACTTCATTTGCTACCTGCTGGCACTGCAATCGAACCAGCAACCTACTGATTACAAACCCAACTCACTAACCAGTAGACCACAACTGCCCCTCCATGTCTGATGTGTTTAAAAGAAAATTCAATTACATGGTGGAAGTTTCTTATTTCGCTCATTTTTCTTTTTTAAAATCATTCCTACATATTAGAACATTCTTTTAATCTTGCATCAAAGTTAAACTTTAACAACTTTCTCTCATACACAGAGTCCCTCTCTTCCTGTTTCCCTCTCTCTCCTTCAGGCTCTATGTGTCTCTCTCAGTTTCTCTCTGCCAGGGGAAGATCAAACAATCCAGGCTAAGTGCTTTTCCATTTCTGTGCAGATTTTAATGGATGACGTGCACCTAGCTGTCATTGCCTCACCCTTACATCATTAAAACATACTTCCAGGAATGTTCTTAAAGACACTGGCAATCACACACACACACGCACACACACACACACACACTTGTATTCACTCCTGATAATATACACCAGAGAAAAGGCAACCACAGAGTTAGGCTGCACACGTGCACACCACATACAGTGGCCCTGAAAACAATTTGGAAAAACTTCCTTTAAAATAATTCCAATGACATTTATTGGTAAGCAAAACATTTTACAAACTTTTTTAGGTTTATTAATTACAAAACAAAATTAAGACTATCCATACTGAATAGTTTTCGAAATTAGAATTCATTTTAATGAAATAATGAATGAAGGAATGCTTAAATGCAAACAGTATTCTTAACAATCATAATGTTGTGTAGGCACCAGCGGTCACCTCTGTTATGCATTAGTATGTCTCAGTACTTTGCATTCTCTTTGATAAAATGTATTTACTTCCCCATAACCAAAACAGTACATACTTTTAGGGAATAGTATAAGTGAGCAAACTGGAATGCAGCAGGAGAAAGCAGCGCACCCGGCATCAATCTGTCAAAGAACAGTGACATCGTTACTAGCGGGAATCAGATATAGGCGTTTACATATCGTAACTGTATCTGGTTTAAATCCACACTTTATGTGACTCAGATCAGATGCGAAAATATCGGATCTGGTGCTGTTTTTTGTTTATACATGTGCAACAATATCCGATCTGTGTCAGATGTGAGGGGGGAGAAATAAAAAAAGTTTTTTTGTGGCAGCCTTTTTTTAAACGCAGCCTTTGAGATCAGTTGTTTATAAAGTAGATGCACAACTCTAAGGAACATCTAGAATAATTTGCTTTGCAATTGGTTTTATATTTTTTTAATCCAATTTAATGACAATCAAAGCATCCAAAGTGGGCAGAGCATCCAAACACATTTTGTGGCTGCTGTTTTTTATACATCTTAGAAAAATCTACATGAGAACCCATGGGACCTTGGAGAAACTTTTAAAAGAGAAACTAATTATTTAAACAACAACCTGCTGAAACCTCTTAATAGCATCAGTTGAGCAAGACCAGAGGAGTGTATGTATCTTTGTTTTTGTCGTAGTAGAGCTATTTAACAACAGTTCACATTTTTCCTTCTTTTGTGATCTCATAATACATGAGATCACACACACAACACATGACAAATACAATGCACGTGGCTACAGATACATCATGGTAAATCTACTCTAAGAAACATCTGCAAACACACACACACAGAGAATAATTGCAGCAGTTGTTCTGTTCCACCCTGTTACCAATAAATAAGATCTCTAGGCTCATAGCAGCCAAAAGTGATGACACAATAAGCGTGTGTCGGTCATCCATAAACCACTTGAAAACCTAAATCTATGGTGAACCCAGAGCCCGTGGCCCAACGCAGGTGCACTCCCACTTGGGATGCAAGTAAAGGCGGCTGCCCCCTCCCTCCCCAAGCTTGGCCCACTGCGCACTTCTTATCCATCTGTCAAGACTTCCACATTAAAGAGGATTTTATCGACTGTGTTGTGCAGCTGGGCGCAGCTGGGAGACAGCTTCTCTTTGGTCTATGTTCTTTCACAAATGAATCTTCTTTCCCCCTTTTTGTACCGCATCACTTTTTCTTTCTTGTGTGGATGTAATTACATTTGAAACAGTTGAGGTTGAACATACTGTATCAAAGAACTTGTGCTTTAAAAAAGCAACCTATAGGCTTTCTTTTACAACATAGCTAAGGATAAACATAACTTGCTATTGCTGGGCAGGCAAGGTGATATTAAGGAGCATTATGAAAATTTGTATACTCCCATAACAAGACAATCATCATTATTTTTTGTAGGTTTTTAGAAGTTTTTTGGAAGCCTTTAGATAAACACTGGCATATACATAGCCTCAAAGATAGACATGGCCTAGGGACAGACTTTCACATAATATTGAAATGTATCATTTTTAGGGATACCAAAGAGGTCTATAATAGCCAATGAATATCTGTTGGCAATTAAATAAACTCCATAGCGACACACGGCTGGCACATGCAGTATGGAAACTGGTCCTCCTATCATCATTTATAACAATTTAACTGACCTAAGATAAATGCAATGTGATTAATCATTCTATAACTACTTAAAAAAGACAAACACAGAGCTGTGATGCACAGCTATTTTATGTCATCAATGGAGAGAAGTATTTTGCCTAAAGAATGGTGTAGTTATGGTAGGCTAACCAAACAGGTAGCCTTACCCCAAACTCATGCCATTGGCTGAATCAAACAATGGCTGACCAGGGAAGTGTTTAATGAGCATCTCAAAACACTTGTTACTTTTGCCATTCTGCTTGTTGCTGATATTAGCACAAAAAATACACACTGTCTTTAAACTTTTTCTGCATCTAGCTAGCTTTTTAGCCTGGGATAAACTGATGTCTGTTTTTGTGGGGTGGGCAGGTTCACATTCCTCAAGACAGGGTAAGAAATTTGGATAAGAAACTTCTTTGAAACCTTTTAATGTTGTTCCTGGATGGTGACCAGAAGAAACTCATTTGAATAATCTCCTCAGCTTGATGTGATTGGCTGCAGCTTTTTAGATGTCACCTAGGCACTGTGTCTAATATCATCCCTTTATTTCCATCTTATTCTCTCTCTATATCACTCTCTCTTTCTCTCTCTCCCTCTACATATACAGCAGTAATTAGCAGCTGGGTGCAGTTAAAGCCAAGCAGGCACATTTATGACTTCCTCTGGGAGGAAACGAGTGGTCAGCGATGTGTTCGCCCTACCTGTGTAAAATAAACTATTAAAAAAGTGAGACAGAGAGAAAGAGAGAGAGATGGCATTTATATAGGCAGCTAGAGAGATTAATTTACAGGCATCTAAATAGCCGCAAGTTTGCACCTTTCCACCCGTATTCACTGGTCACTGCTTTTTCTCTGTATCCCAATCCATCGTAACTCCCAATGATCGTAACTCCAGGCGCATGTGGAACCTGTTGTTCACCTGAAACTCTGAAGATTAAGTGCATGTGCTCCATACCTATAACATTTACATGACCTCACACAAATAATTCTAGACTACAGTCTAGTCCCTAATGCCTTTAAACTTTCAGAAGAAAAAAGAAAACAATCTCATTGTCCAAGGTCAATATAAGAATTGATTAAAAGAGACTCTTGTTTGTCGTGTAGGTATGAAGTCAGGTGCTCTGTAGAAGAAAAGCCCCAGGTGTAGTTAAGCACATCAACTATTTCACACTTACAAGTGTTTGAATACTTTTTTGGGTCACTATATATACTCTTAACCAGACTACATGTAACAAGAAGGCGGCTTATGTTTCCTTTTTAGGGTAAGTTACAAATTCAATTTTCTTGTAATGTGCTGCATTTAATTACTACAGAAATCGAAATCTCTTTCCTCCACTGAACCACATCAATACAGCGAGACTAAAATCCCCCAATTCATCACACACTGTGTGTGTGCACGAACCAGCTTCAAGATGAATGTGACCTCTAATTGGAAACACACCACCAACACACAGACAAATGAAAACACACATTACTTATTCTTCATGTTTTATGAACACACTCGCATTCACCATATTGTTATTATTCAATTACTGTCACTACATTGTTTTTGCTCTACAAAGTATGAGATACATTTCCTGTCTGTTTTTTATCCATATTAAGTTGTTTTAAAGGGCACATGCCCAAACCGCTGAATCTGGCAGCTGATTTCAGTGTCACACATGTGTTGGCTAAAAGAAAAGAAGCACTCAAGCTCTTTAGCGTCACACCAAGCATTTCCTTCACACACACACACACACACACACACACACACACACGCACACACATACACACTGTTTAGTTGTGGGATTACAAGCAGAACTCTTGCATTTAAAGAGAGCAGCTGCACACAGAGTTACCCCAGCGATGAGGTCACTCATCATCACTTAAAACCTACACACGAAACTGCTCACCAACATCCTCTTGACCACCCAATGGCTTTCAGTATCTTAAGTTTGCCCGCAACAGGGCATTTTGGGATATAGAGCAGGTGGGACCTTTTAATCTGTACTGTGTCATTTTGTAATGGCTGTTCTTACTCTTAGCTATCATAAGTAAAGGTGCACACTTTTATCCATTTACTGTACCAAGTATATACACATATTTTACCTACTTTACATACTATTTTACCATGTTCATCAATTTTGTACAATAGTTCTTGTGTGCCCTGTTTGAGATTTCCTTTGTCACAGTTCTGGCCATGCAAGACTAACATTTAGCTAAGCTGTACTAAGTGTACCTCTGATAAACAGTAGTGAAAATCACAGGATAATGTAATTCACACAGGGGTGGCATTTATAGTAGCCTACAGTTTGCAATGTGGGATTTTAAATTAAACTAATTGGCTGTGGGATACAGAGGGAGCAGGGCGAGGCTTGTCAATGTGTAGCATATATCAGGAGATTGACACCTCTGAGGTAGATGAGAGGGGAGGTCACAGTGACACAACAAATTAGTGCACATGCCTGTCTGGTGCTCTCACACCTGCCCACCCCAACCTGTGTTCTTCCTCTTCACACCAGGACACCCTCAAATCTCTCTCTACTTCTCTCTCACTTTCTTTTTCAGCTTCTCTTCTTCACGTTTTTTTGTACTTTCCACTTTTCACCCGTCTTTCAGAGTTTTTTCACATACCTTGTCTAATAAATTTGAGCTTAAAACCTTTAAACATATACTGGAGATATAAACTAGAGATACACAGATGGTCCTATAGGTCCTGAGGGGCCAAGGCTGATCACCAAAAAGTTTACATATAAAAACTGGAAGAAATCTTTTAACTTTGATCAAAATGATTGACTGGTGAAGGCACAGTTTGTAACTGAAACAGTTTGTTCTGAAACAGATTTTTTTTGGGGAGAAATTTACTCTTGGGAATACAAGACTTAAGAAAAAGTCTTGTTTGCTCTCCATTGAATCTCATTGCTTCCTAGGAGATACAACTGAGATATTAATGTAATCTCACCTTTTATTTCCTCAAGTGAATTGTCATATGTTACTGTATGTGACTTTGACTAAAACTTCAAAGTAAATTTTTTTAATTAAAATGTATTATTACATTTCACCAGATCTTTAAAGGCCCAGAAAAGTAAACATAATTATGTTTCATAATTATATATATGCTATAAACCAGCAGGTGTTTTCGTGAGAAGAAATCCAAAGCTGTCCAGAGGCCACCAATATCCATTTGTCTGTTCTTGTTTCTCCTTTTCTGTCCTTGATTTTGCCTTCTCTAATTTTGCGGGCGTAGCCTCTGCCCCACCTTCTGCATCCTGACCAAGTTTGCTCCTAATATAGACTTCAGGAGAATGCAGTATGCCTGCAGAAATATCCTCATTGCTACATTTCTCATACTCACAACAGCACACACATTCACAGATAAAACCTCAGTCAAGTTAAGTCAGATAAGTTACACATGCCTCTGAGTAAGAGTTGAGGAGTAACTACCTGTATGTAGTGACGCAACTTTTCAGTAGTGTGACGGTACTATAGCTGTTTTCTGAATATTGGCTCGGCCAGTAACAAACTTATTTTTTATAATATAAATTTTATAAAAATATTTTTTATATATATATATACACAC
>JAZGTK010000201.1:0-44783 GCA_036877625.1 Ambastaia sidthimunki
GCCTCCCTAAACAAAACATCTTTGGTCTCTAATTAAACACAGAAGTAGCTAAATACGCTACTGCCACAGTCCCTCATTTTGTGGCCATTGTCTAATCATAAATGAAACAGTATACAATTGTGTCTGCATTAGGCTTTTCACACTTTCATTGTTAACCAGGGCCATTCTGAGCCATTGTTTATACATAATCCTATTTATTTGCTTATGTTTGAGCCTGAAATATACAGGGAATTATTCTAGTCAAACAATGTTTACTACACAAAGATTTATGTTTTACACTGGGTCAGTAATTAATCCTGGATATTCAGATTGCAAAATGTCACACTGTACCGTATGCACAGTGTAAACTAGTATAATACTGTAACACTGTGCATGTATATAAAAAATGAAATAAATGGTCTAATGTGCCTCATGTGGTAACATCTAAATTAATTGTTATTGGAGTCAAAATATTATTTGACATCACTGAATTAACCTAAATACATTAGGGTATATTTACCCATATTATAACTATTATAACTAATATTAACTAAATATATCATAAGTTAAACACTGTTTAGTTTATGATTGTTAGGTCTATTGCTAAACTAACTTGCTAAACAGGGTTTCACAACCCTATGTAAAAACGGTGTTAAACTTTTTCAGTGTTGCTAGTGTGAAATGTTGCTTCACCGTGGGTTTAAAGTGATCTTAGCTTGAGGTTTTATAAGGTGATAAGACAGGGTTAAGTACGGTGTAAGAAGCCCTTATTTGTACTGTGCAAGAAATACTATCTATGCAGCTTCATTCTGAAAAAAATGGACTACTTTGTCTTCATAGGCAGCAAAAGCCATTAAAGTCAAAATTAGCCACAAATTCCTAAGGTACAATGTGACAGTGGAAACAGCTCTGTGGAGGAGAATGAGGGAGAATAGGTAATTTCTGCAAACCAATTCCTTTTCCCTGTGAGGAGAATCAATATTTAATTTCTCTGTCTGCAATGATAACGAGATGGCAAAATCATTGTTTATATTTTTAAGCTTGAATAGGCCTGTGTGCAGTATGGACAGAGAGAGAGAGAGAGAGAGAGAGAGAGAGAGAGAGAGAGAAAGATGGTCATCCAACAAACAACGCTGCCTGCTGAAGACCATTAGCAAATGAGTGGCTTTTTATCATGCCATTGTGATCTGTGTGATCATGTGACTAGAACTTCCACATTTCATCAAATATCCTCACAGGCTGACCCAGAGACCATTTTATTACTCAAAACTTGCCCTGTAATAGCCCAGGGGATGCAATGGAAATCTCATTTATATTTCATATATTTCAAATTTTACAATTGTCTCACATGTTTGTCATAAAACTCCTTAGAAGAAATAAAAAAAAACGAAGCATGTAAATGAAATAACAGTAAGATATACAGCAAGAGGTTAGAAATATTAAATAAACATGGATTCTATAATTAAGTCCTAGAAGAATTTGATGTAAAGTTTAAAATCTCTGACTTTTAAAGGCAGACTTTAGTGACCTGGTAATTTGAGCACAGTCTGAGACATTGATAAGATCTCCTCTGAGGAGATACACATGAGAGATTGCTGTGGCCTTTAATTCAGGAGAAAAAGCTGAGAAATTGGAGTCTCTTGCTTTAATTGCATTGCAATCCAGAAGAAATAAATAAGATTTATCTCCACTAGGATTTTGCTTTGCTATTGGAACAGGCAACAAAAAGGTCTGCACAGCAATTTAAGAAAGCAGATATATAAAGGTCAAAGGCACAGAAATGCCCACATGCTTGTCTGCATGTTTCTCACTGTTCACTGCATGCAGGTATGTGCTTTATGTATTAAATGTATTTGCCAATAAATGGAAAAAATCCATACCAAAAAAGATACCTGAGTAAATTCATCAATTCAGAGGTGCAAAATGAGTTTAATGGAAAATGCCATCAAACTGACATTTTTTTCAGACCACAAAGGGAACAGGATGCAAACAGAAAGGGTGCGTAGGAGAGAGAGATGAAAAGAGAGAGAGTCTGGCAAATCTCTGAACAAAACTGTTATCTGGTTCTGAATGCGATGGGGGACAGAAAATGACCTTGCATTGTGCAGATAATTTATTCCCAGAGAAGGTGACCTTTGGAAATTACATTTGCAGTGAAATGGAATTGGAACTGCTGATACATTTATAAAAGAAGGGACAAAACGTATGAATAAGACTGTGATTATTTAAAAAACAATAAGAGGGGTGTCACTTTGCATAAATTGTACAGGTGGTGGCGCACTAGAGCCTTGAAACGTTAGAAAACACGCGTGAGCTACATTCTTGTCTAATGCAGCCAGTGCATTTGAAACATTGTAATCATTTGAAGGTGTCTTTGTGGTGGAAGTTATATATGTATGTGAAGAGTTTTTCTTGTGTTTAAACAGCTTGTTATTAACTTTGAATGACATAAATTCACATCACTGGTTTCTAAATGAAAACTACCCAGTAATCACGAGCTTTTAGTGTCTGCTTTGAACCACACACAAAGGGTGCTCTCTTGACGCTCTATCAACCGAATGGCTCTCTAACTGACCTTCTTTTTTCCTTTTAAACACAGAAACAATACAATTAAAAGGGCATCCATTTGTCCGGGACTAAAATGGCTCGGATGCTTTCTCATGCAACATTCAATTAAACACACAGATACGCATGGTTTAACTTCAAATTTTTAAGCGCAGTGGAACGGGTTAGATTCCCCATGATAAAAAGTTCCCAAAATAAACAAGTGTGGTGCAAGCAAACAGAGGCTGCTAATTTGTTGCCTGTTGGCCGGTGAGAGGCTATTGATTGGAAACTAATTGATTGCCAGCAGAGGTGATAAACCATGTGCTAGTGGAGAGCGCATCACTAATACGGGGAGGGAGTGTCTGAAATCACGTTGTGGCCTCCAGTGTGTGAGCAGATCTTGGCCGTTCCACACATGCTACAGTGATGAATGATCTCCAGCCTTGTTGATCAGAGTCTGCAGGAACCTGTGCCGCACTCTTTATTCAATCGATGAGATCACTGAGTGGTTAAGCACAAATCTGAGACGAGGACGATGGTAATACGAGGAAATGAATTAATCTACCGAAAAGCACTGTAGTGTTCTAGTGCACTACGTTTGGATGTAAAGCGGCCCTTGGGTTGCATACAAATGGGGTTTGAAAAGCAAAAACAGTTGTAAAACTCATTACAGAAGTAAAACAACATTTTTGCTCAGCTGTGATTACTGTGGAGGTGGCCATCAAATCTCTGTGAATGCATGACCGAAGAAAGAAAATGTGAACAGTATTTGCTGGCGTTTTTAATTTATTTTTGCAATGTCCTCTGGTAAAAAAGTTCTTAAAAATTGCATGTGGTATTTTAGTTAAAATAGTTAAATGGTGCTTAAAACAAATATAAAAGAAATCAGAAAGACACTCTGTCTCCTTTTATATTGTGAAATGGACAGTAGATTGTGTTTATGGTTAGGTAAAATATAAATGTTTCACGTATGGTAAGATATACAAAAATACACAATTTCATTTGACATGATGCTCTTCATTAATTGCAAAAGAACAATCTATGTTTCATCCATTCAAAATTCAATACAGGAAGACACAGTTGTGGGTAACAGAAAGACCCATTTGTGTTGAACAGAGCAGGGCGACAATGAACTAACTGACATGAAAATGTAAGACTGTATGCATAAGACGCAGCCTGCCAAATGTTTTCTCTAATGGCTTGCAATTAGCGTGTCACGGCACGCACACAAAACATGCATTATCTTGATGAAATCCCTGTGAAAAGGGTCTAATATAGAGAATGGCAGATGATGTTATCATGCTGTGGACCCAAGCAGTCTTTTATAAAGTGTTGAGTGACAGCACTGCTATGCCACAGGATGAAGACTTACAGCCCAACAGTCTTCTGGGGGCAACTGGGGCTTTTAGTTCTGCAACATGATTTCCATGGAAGAGTCCGCCCCTGGTTGCCTGCACTTTCTGTTTATGAGTGTGCGTGCGTGATCAGCTACACTATGTGATTTATTTAAGTGTGTTCAGTGGCCCTTAGTGCATGCTGAGGAATTATGGGTAATGGCACATGTGACAAAAGGGTGCATTATCAGATGTAGGGGTTATCACAACATGTGCCTGTGTTTGGTTCTTTCAGTTCATTTTTTAAAGTATTGATCTTGGTTCTGCTAAGGTCAGGAATCTATCATTCAAAGAGCTTCCAAAAATGTCACATTTTCAGCTCCTCCCATTTTGTTGCAGTCAATCACCTAGATGTTTTGACCAATGCTTATGCCAAGTCTGAGGCAAAGCTGAACTTTTTTAGACTGTTTTAAGACTTTGAGTGTTTCATAAATGCACACAATGTTTTCATCTTGAAAGAAAGCATCTTTCAAAGAGCGTTTTATCAGTTAGAAAGTCATGAAAAGAAAGCCAACTGCAAGTTAGTCTGCATGGATAGAAAATGAAATGCAACATATAGCTGGTATGAATTCCAATTCTGCAGACGTAAAATTCGATAGATAATAATGTGCAGAGCCAGACAATTACTCTTGAGAACAGAAGAAATGTGAGGCTGTCCAATTCACAGGCATTTGGCTAGATTGTGTTTTTATTACAAAATCTAAAAAGCCCAGGATTCACTTGGTGAACTCTGCAGAAACTAAGGGCAACTGCACACTAGAGAAAGCTCTAAGGCTCGGTTTGATGGGTTGGAATTAAGGTAAGATGCGTTTAACGAGTGCTGAAAAAGTCGGTTTGCCATCAAGTGGGAATTACAACGATTTGGATTTACAAAGCACAGCTGGAGCTGGCCTCTCATTGGTCAATTGATGTCTGCATCAGAGAAGCAAAAGTTAACGTTTTCTTCCAAACCTTTGACACAAACTTTTGATCACTTTTGCCAATTTTTGCATTCTCTGACACAGAGAAAACTCTAGTATGCAGATGATATAACTGCCCAACTGCAAGAATGGATCCCAATCTCAGACCTCTTAAATCTCAAAATGGCAAAGCCTGGCTTTGATAAACGCATTCCGATTGTATGTGTAGCAATCTGCATTTCCTTTTAATCAAAATGGACATGTTACACTGCTTTTCTTAGATTTAATACAGGTCAGATGTATGTGTGCTTATATGAGGTATAGTGTGGGAGTAAATACAAGGTGGCTATAGTAAATCCCAAGAACTTTACTACTGTAAGAGCACAAGATGCAATGTTCTTTAGCTGAATGAGATAAAGAATGTGTTGATAAATAATGGTGCGTGTTGATAAATAATGCTCAGGGCACTTTTGAATAAAAGCCTTGTGGCGGTCATATTAAAACCTGATTTAATCTGGTGATAATTCTATTTGAACAATCTCTGTGGCTGAAATTATCAAAATGTGACCTACATTTAGAACTCCTGTGTTGTCTGCATAAATGATTCTGTGAAGGCGTCTGGTGCCACAGTCAGGTGCAGGAAACATGGATTTTACAGAGGATTACCAAAAGCTTAACAGGTTTTAAAACACCTAATCTAGAATAAAAAGCTTACATAACCAGAAAGACAGCTGGTTATACAAGAACTGATATGGCAGATTTCAGAGTGAGATGAAATAGAAATATTAAGATCGCTATTATGTGACATGATTGTAGTGTTTTATAAATTAAACAATAAATGCAATTTGGAACTGAACTAAAGAAACACTTATTCCTCAAAAGCAAATTATGCCAATTCATGTCACATAACAAAACTCGAGAGGCTTCACCAAATTAAACTGACTTATATTTCTTGTTGGTGTAATTTGTCTAAAATAGAGAGTCACGCACATGTTGCTAGAACAATGCCCAATTAGACAATGAAAAGTCTCTCAATTTACTTTGTATGTTTCACTTTATAATCCCAACAGAAGCACTTGCTTTATTATAATTGGTTCCAATGCACCCATTCAAAACATCACTGCAAAGGCATCTCTATTCCAAAAACTGGTGCAAAGCAAGATAAGTGGAAAGTATCACCTGCATAGCTGTAACATGATTTATAATGCTGTTAAAAAGTCTCAAAATATTGATAATGCTGACGATACCTGGAGTTTTCCCAAGAGCAAATTCCAAAGATAAACTGCACAATTGTGACAATTTGGAATGACTGTAAACAGCTAAATGTACAATTAGAAAGCAAGAGGTCCATTTAAACAATAAGAGCAGACATGAGATTGCATGGCACATATGAGCAACAACCACGACTGCAAAGGAAAAAATGTATGTGGTCCTGTCATCTTTGAGCTGCTAAAAACACAGCACTGGGACCTAGGGATTTAAATTGGTATTGATTTGGCTAGAATAAAGCCAGTCAAAAATGGTTTTAATTGTAACTGTTCAATCAGTCAAGTTCAACAACGCAGCACAAAAAGTGAAAACCAAGAGTCATTTCATAAAAACAAAAATGAACTTTTCTTTCAGTTTATTGTGGCGGATAATTTGAAGTCATTCATCCAAGTCAAGCCGCAAACAGACCTGCCTCTTTGATTGGATGGCATTCCTTTTAATTAGCATGCTAATGAGAGCATCTTGTGTCTCATTGCGTCGAAGACTCTGACAGGGCAACAGCAATTAGCATAAGCCATTATCAGTTTACAGAGAGACAGAAAACGATTGGTGGAGGAGAGGTTGCACTCTCAGACAATGCGGTGGATATCAACGCCGACTAGAGTGTGAAAAAATGCTGATGTTGAACTGTTTCCTTATTGTGGTGATCACAATACAGCCTGGAATAAGCATATTTTACAGAAGGTTCGTGGAGGTTGTGCTTTCACATTTAAAGTGCTCTAGATTTAGTTTGCAAATAGCTTAAATGGAACATTTAATGAGCAATTAAGATATATGGGACCCAGGTCCCTTTCAATTGAGCTTCTCATTGTGTAATCCTAGTACCTCATACCTCATTCTTTCAGTCCATTTGTGAAGATCAATTGTGCATATGTACCTCACTGAAGTATTCTGAATAACCGTGTTTGAGTTTTGTATTTGTGGCCAACGGATATGTACAAGCTAAGAATAATAAACATGACAAGAAAGGTAAAACAGTGAAAGACTGAATGCCTGAAGTAAATGGCTGTTTGTTGGAACTTTTAGAGAAATTCTCTAAACAGCCTCCACCTCTTCTTTTATATGCATATTCAGATTTATGATGACAAACTTTTAACCCTAAGCCTCATCCCCCATTTATTGATATACATGTATATGCACAATTCCATCTCTAGCTGTTCATAGAGGTTTTTTAATACTTTTCAAATAGGGGCTCAATGTTATGCAAAGCAGACCAAACCCACTTTGCGAAAATCATTCTTGAGTCTTCTATGCCTATTCACATCAAATCACAGCCTGAGTCATCAAATCATCAAATCATCAGTTCTTCGCTTTCCTCTGTGAACTACTTTACAAACATTATGCCCAGACTACTGATGATAAGGGAAATAATTATTCCAGTGAACTCCTGCCACTTCTCTGTTAGAAGTTTTGCAGGAGAGATTTAGATAGTGGCTGCAGTGCGGGTCAGAGCTTCACTTTATTAGGCTGAAATGTCACAGGTGGACTGGCATTTAGGTTAATGAACAAAATTATTGTCTGGTTTAAAATAATAGGGCGCGCTGTCATCAGATCAGGGCCTCTGACCTACAGCAGTCTATGTCCCAGCCTGAGTCCTACAGCAAAACGATACATTGGTAATATTTAAATGAGTTAACCTTTTCTGCTCATCCATTCTCATCTGGTGCAATTACCCGATGGTAAAAAGACTGTCCGTTTGAGTTAAAACTTCTAGAAAGTTATGGTAAATTACTTCAGAAGTTAATAAGCAAGACTTTTTGTGCAGTTTGTTATAATTTCAGTTCAAATTTATGTTCCAAAATCAGAAATGAACCTATCAGTTTGAGTAATGTTTGAGTAATCAGATTCTATCGGATTATAAATTCTATATATCCAATACAATTTATTGAACTAACTATAACTATATAGCAACATATTGAGTTTGAAAAGCCAGAATTTGGTGACAGCATGTAAACATGACCACAAAATCTCTGATCCACCAGTACACTTCAGTGGGACTAGACAGCATCACGGCTCCACTATGAGTCACACACCTTAATTATCTTTTTAAAATGTGGAATTTTACCCTAAAAATAGTCAGAACAAGTCATTCAACTGTGCAATGTATTTTCCAAACAGTGTTAGGCAAAAAGCTGCTTTATACCTTCTGGATTTCAGATGCCAGTTGTTGAAGGGAAGGTGATGCTATGGACTGTACGGAACCAGAGGTTCTGACTGGACTGTGAAGGCTGACATAAGCCACTGCCCGGTTCTGAAGCACCACTGCATTCTCCTGTACAAACACAGAACATCTGTCTGCTGCCAGTTGAAATATCACAGCATGTTTTTTTTTGCACCAAAGCAAAAAAAATCTTTGACACAATTTGTAATGAGCAACAAGCAAAATATGAATGCTTTATTTCTTCCTTTATACTAAAAAATGAACCATTTATTGTGACATCCTTTGGCTTCTAAAGATTAATGATGAAGTTTAACTTAGTTATGAGAACAAACTTTTCAGCCAGATTGAAGAACTTCATTAACACTCAAAATGTGTCTGACTGAATCTTCACGGTTTGCTGATTACATAAACAAGTGCTGTTGCTTAGGGATGGTCTGCACTATTTATATTTTTCCTTTTGCTGTGGTTATCAAAGTGAGGAAAACACAAGAAGAGGTGCTTCTGACCTCGCACTAAACCTTCTAATGTTAGTTCACATGAGAGTGTGTGGCTGATTTGCAACATGAGAGCTGTAAAGGGCATTTACTCGTCTCGTTCATGCTGGTGATTTACTGAGGCGATGTCATGTGTTAACAGGCTGATTTCCATGTTGATATTTGTTTGGGGATGTTTACGTGCCTGAGGGAGCGACAGTTCAATGGGTCATTCTCGTTAAGCAGTACATTTGTATTCCCTCATCATACATGTCTTAGTACACAATGGATGAAATATTAAACTCACAATATTTAATTGGTGTTTGGTTTGACCATAGCAAATTTCTATTGGTCTCTTATACCCCCTACAAAACTACTTACCTAAACTACAACACAAGTATGTTTAAAAAGTTACAGAGCTCTGGAGATACTGCATATCAGGAATAACCACAGCATTTTACCTTCCCCCATTCAAAGGAGCCGATGTTGCCCAATGACGTTCCTCCCCAGGAGCAAAAAACAATGGTGCGGTCGGGCTGCCAGCCTGCGCGGGTCTGAGCCGTCATGGAAGCGATGATCTGAGTCATGACTGCGGTGCCATTCCCCCAGTCCGCCAACGCACCCTCATACCAGCTGCCATGACGACTGCCAACAAGTACATATCGATCTGCAAGGACAAACAGAAGAAAATACAACAAGAAACAAACATTCACACACCAACAAAATGTTACATGTACACCAAACAAAATCACTTGCTTTTGGGATTGTTTTCTGCCTTTCTGTATTATTCTTCAACCAATAAGGAATGATTTTATTGAGCAATTAAACTTTTTAAATATGATGATTAATCTGTCATCTGATTCGTGGCCTTATGGGATAGCATGCACTTTCAACACCTTGTTGAGTAGCAAACACAATTCAACACTAAATAGTGAGCCATTTATTAAAGGTAAACATTGACCCTGTTTAGAACTATTTTCTGGATGACTAGTAAAAATGAGCAGTCGCACATACAAATCAATTCTGATCCTTAGTCAAGGAAAAGGAACAATCGCTTGTGTAATTAGCCGCAGGCTATACGCTTCACTTACGGCAGATGATGAACTCAGCGTGGCACTGGACCACTTTTGACTGACAGCTGATGAGAGTTAAAATGCTCAGAAAGCTGACAAGAGCAAAGAAATGAGGAATATTTTAACCAACCTGCACTCAGGTGGGCTGGAACGGTCTTTGGGGAAGTTATTAAAATGACATCAAATCATAAATAAGACCTCAAACTGCCAGAGAAATTAAAGGTAAACACATTATTAAAAAGGCAAAAGTCAAGGAGAGGAACATCTTGCCTTTTGCGATACGTAATTAGTGACTCAGCAACCAATTATGATGGAAAAACACAACAAATCACGGAGGTAAATCACAGAGGGCTTACATGCACAGACGCAGTGGCGTTTACAGTCTTAGGGGCGAGAGTGAGAGATTAAACGCTTTCATTACATCAGATGTACAGTTAAATCATTCTGAAGGTGAAAATAGTAGTCTGTAATTAAAAGCCTATTTTCAGCAGGCAAGTGACCTGTGTTTGGACAGTGGTGACAGGCTTAGTTTTAGGAGATTAGTTTGTCATAGTGAAAAAAGAGCTGTTTCAGCACTTGGACTTAAAATCTGGTTTTATTCACCTCTGGACTCTCACAAACACAATACAATAGAGTGCTGTGACAAAGTGCTAAATGTCTTTGTTATATCAGTCCAATGACCATTTTGGGTTCAATAACAACCACGCCTGAAAAATGCTTTAAGTGGGGTTAGAATTAGAGTGTTTTTGTTCATTAAATTCAGTTTTATTTTCCGTATTAATTATGGCACAGATAACATATATGTTGAGTTCTCAGTATTGTTCTAAAAGATCTTTTGGATTTGCAATGGGAAAAAAAAGAATTTCCTGTAAACTTCCTCTTGATTTTGTGCAGACTTACCTGGATTGGTCTTGCCTTTAAGATATCCGACAACATTATGCACCATCTTGAATGATACTTGGCTTTCAATGGTGAGATTTATAATTTTTCTTACTAGAGAACAAACAGAAGTTGAGAAAGAATTAGTCAAGGACATCCACAGTAGATAATATCAAAAATTCTAAAAACTGTCCTACTTTCTTCTGTACTAGTTTAATGTGTTTAGACAACTAATAAGTGAACCCTCATAGATTGATTTCTTTAAAACACGTAAGCACTGTGACATCATCAAAACATGACTTTGTTTGTTTGAGCATTCTGGCCAATCCGACACAGCAACACTGTGTTTGTTTTCCTGCATATCGACATCAATCTGATCACTGATCTATAATCATCCCAGAGGAGTCCCTCCATTGACTTTGGGCTTTGTCTCCCAAAGGCCCTGAAATATGCACTTGCAAACGAGAGCATGCTTTTAGCACACAATCCCTCATTAAACACCCATCCCATCATATGCACAGGAACTGCACAGCAAGGAACAGACAGCCCTCATGATAACTGTCTGTTTGCGTGTTGCAAAGACACAGGAGGTCTGAAAAGAAACGCTCAGACCAGTAGTTTTAAAAGGGGTTAGTTAAACAAATTATCCATAAAGGCGTGTTAGAGTAAATATCAATGAGACTGATATCTCAGCAGATAAAACGAGCCTAGAGTCCTGGAGGACATCCCATGCCTCTCTGTCTCCAACCCTCTTTGTCTTTCTCCTAAAGCAACATTGTTGAAGGTGGAGATGCAAACATCTTGTAATGCACTTCTGGTTTAAGAGGTGAATTCAAAATTTATTCACTGCAAAAAACAGCAGATCACAAAAAGATGCACAGATGTTGTACCGAAATTTAGCTCCCCATGAAATGACAACTCCCCTGCTTCTGATTGGTTCATACATGGGGGAGGCTGATACCTGATTGGTCTTATTTGTAAAAACCGCTACCATACCTTATCCTAATCCCAACACATAATCCCATAGTAGAGGGAGAAACAGGGGAGTCATAATTTCACAGGGAGTCATATTTCTATAGTACATCAGCCTTGGGGTGTGGCTCACAGAGAAATACTTTTTCATTAGTTCCTGGAGATGTGGATATCAGAGGGAAATAAAGACGAGGTTTGGCACCAAAGATGCGTTTAGACGCAAACGTGTGTGTATACACAACTCTCTAACATACGTTTTTCTAACACTTTGAAAGTATCAGATTCACTCTAAAAATGCAGCTGGCTTCACACAGCACACAGACCCCATTTATCACATCTGACAACAGCACAAATGACTTTGGGTAAGGAGCACAAGATGTATATGCAGTTCTAAGGGAGTGTTTAAAAGTGCCAGCGTGCACGCAGGTCGCGGTGTGACAGGTTTGCCCATTAATCACCAATGGGCATATGAGAGGTTACTGTGGGTTGAAAAAGGTGAGCTACAAAGTGAGAAAGTGATCTTGTAAGAGAAACATGAAACGGTAGACAGCTGCATACAGCTCATGTATTACAGATGATCCAGAAGTAGTTTGTGTATATATAAAGAAAGCATCTATACAATATAAATGTGGTCAACATGTGGAAGAAATGCATTTTTAAACCCTAACCTTCACCCACTACTGTATTCATGCACGTTATTTTTTAGGTAAAATCTGTGTAAATTCTGCATCACCAAATGGAATTATAAAAATAATGATGTAATAATGAAAGTTTTCTTTCATTTGTTGGTTAAATACACAGTCCACATTAAACTTACACCACTGATTGTGGGAATCAATTGACTTGATTATAGCCTTTTTCTGCATATTAAGCTGTGAAATTATTTAAACTGATAAAAAAGAGACCACCTTTAAGTGTAGATTTAAGGGATTTGAGATTAGCTTGCGTTCTAACAGTATGTTGTGGCTTGTTTCATATTGTAACAGCATAATTCAGGGTTCAGGGCACTGCGTCGGTGTGTTTTATTTCCCATGTGGTTTAAAACGAGATGTGATAAAGAATAAAACCGATATGGGACAGGTTACCTTCTCTCGCAATCAATATTATCATAATTAAAGGAGCGGGTGTGTTTCGATAAAGCTATTCCGCACAGTTTTCTGCCAGTGAGCTGTAATTGCATAGAAATTTATTATAGTATGAGTTTTCATCCAAGCAGAGCTGAACAGGAGCCCAGAGCAGCACTGCACAGACGTCCACAGAAAGTACTAATGCATTTGGGCCCCATTTGTCCTTTTTTTCCATTACGTTTCTTTACGGTGAATAAATGGATGATGAATCTGATCGCCTGATCCACTGGCACAAAACACACACACACAAGACCATAACAAAGCAATGTACAATAAATAATCAGGCCCTGAAATGTGAGGTGGATAATGTGACAGTGTTTAATATGAGTATGAAAGAAAAGTTTATCTCCAGGTTTGATTGGTTCACATACCTTTTTGTCTCATTTGCACGGGCAGGCAGACAGGGTTGCAATTAGAGCACGCTGGAGTGATACAGTGAACCTTAATTGAAAGGGAATGGAATGAAAAAGAGGAGACAGATGGAAACAAATGATTTGAAACCTCAGAAGTGGTCAAAGCTCGGCCCAATCAATAGAGCACAGATTACTAGCTTCAGAGCATTTGATCTGGTTAATGGAAGAAAGGTGCAGGCTTGGGACCAGACTGGAGCGGTTCTCGGCTTGGAGCTCTCCGAGCGTGAAGAGAAGGAGGGTGAGAGAGTGTCGGGAGAGTTAGCCCTCCCTCCCTGCAGGATCGATGGCGTTCGTGTTGCCACTGCAGGTTTTTGGCGGACATTGATTGCTGGACATTGGGCTAGTGACAGAAGACGGGTTGTAGAAGCCCATGTTCCAGTAAGTGGTCTAAAGTCACAGACACATACACACACACTCACTCACACTTAACCAAAAACTCACTTCTGTTCCAAAACCTAGTAAGCTACTTACTGAGGCAACATTTGTAGGCTCGTACCCGATGCAAAGGCTGCTGCTAAGGTTGGCATCTTATTATGCTGCCTCCTAACAAAGCTAATCCAAAGCAATCCCAGAATGCATTGCAATAAGATTAGTGAAAAACAGCAGGTGCTGTTTTTTTTATTTATTTATAATAAATAAACATATCTTTGAATGAATTCTGAAAGGCATCATTTTTTATTGGTAAAAAGTGTACTTAAAACGAATTATTTTACCTTGCAGGCTATTTGTGTGTGCTTTGTATGTATGCTTTTCAGAGTACTGTGCTAATGTGAAACTCTGTTTAAATCAGTTGGTGCTGTCTGTCTGTGAAGAGCATCAAAATCTCTACCACCATTAGAATCCTGCTTCACAAGGCAGATGCTTTATGCAGTAGGCAGCAAAACACCTTGCTATGGTTTTGGAACAGCCAATAAGCTCTCCTAATATTTTCCAAAAGAAATGGCTGTTTATTAAAATTACGTGCTGTTATGAAGCAGTGGCTTACAGAAACAGAAGCTAGTTCACAAAACTCTGTTTGTCAGATAAATCTCACTATATTGGGTGTTATCACCTTTATGAAGCCTTTTAGAGACTGTTACCAAACAGAAAAGAGTATTATCACACAAACATGAAGACAAACAACTCCCTGTCTGGATCTGTGGCCTTTGAGTTTGGGAGGTGTCCCAATCTAGCAAACCAAAACCAAAACAGCGAGCTGCTAGCCAATAATCACCTCAATATTGAGCCTCTTTAATGGCTGCATTGGAACTCTGGATAAGGATTTGTCTTAAGGCCCATTTCCTTTCATTTTGTCTACCTGGGTCGTAAATCCTTAACTGCCTATCAAGCCAAGACAACGGTTCCGCCACAGCAACGGGGTCTCCAAGGCGACCACGCAAAAAGATAAGAAGCGATTTTCACTCAATATTAGGAATTAGAGACTAATAACCCCCATCTAAATCTGCAGCACACATCTCTTCACACACATACACAGCTGAGGGGGTGCAGAGACCGAGAGCTGACTCAGAGCTCAGAGCGTTTGTGTGTGTGCATGTGTGGGTGGATGTCTGTGTGACTGAGACAGTGCGTGTGTTTGTGTTTATGCATGCTACATATGGACAGAATGGCAGGTTCTGACATCTATTAGCATGCGACAAAACTAACACACACAAGTGGCTGCTGTTGTATGCTAACATCAGGAAACATTGCGGGTGCACGTTGCCTCAGTGGCATTAATTGCCATGCTGGTATCTCATAACTCACAACAGCGACGGGAAGAAAACTTTATTTTTTATGACAAGATCGACAGGCATATCTCCCTACACTTGCTAGTTGCTACAATTTTCATCACTGAAAAAGTGACAAACTGATGCTGTGTCAGATTTGCTTCCATTTGTCTAGGGTGACTTTATTTAATACGTGATACAAACCAAATTGTTTAGTATAAGGTCTTCTATATAACTGCTTTACCTGGGAGAAAAATATAGGAAGAATGACACATACAGTGGGATAAAAAATCTGAAACACTGAAAATCTGAGATTGATAATCTTGAGTTTAATTTAAACCTGGAAATAAAGTTTTAAACTAAAAAATAAATAAATAATTAAACACTGTATTACAAGCACTATTTCCAGGTAAAATTAAATTAAAATTTCGATGAAAACTACTTTCCATGAAAAAAATAAACAAATAATAATTATAGTTCTAGATATTTGCACCCACTGTATATAATATGGCATGAAATAAATTGTATAGTCTTACACAGTTTATTATTTGTAACATACTCACCAGTCTAAAGGGCGAGTTCCATAACTGTTGTGTAACAATTTAATAAAATCTTTGACTTTCTATACAGCATTTTACTGAACAAAAATCATTAGGCAAAACTACATTTTGTACATTCTTTTCCAGTCAATGAATACACATCACTCCACTTGAATGACCCTTTCCTGTAGGTCAGCCCACTTAAATCAAATTATATTCCAATCCATGTCAACTGTTCCATTTGTCATTTTTATTTTGCCGACATCACATGTAATGCAGTTGCTCCATTCTCTGTTTTATTTGACCCCCTAAAAGCTCTGCATAAAAGAGCACTAGTAAGGTGACTGGCCAGCCTTCCCCTTGTGGTTTCAATTAGGTCCCTTAGGCACTCATTGACCGATGTGCGTAATGGCCTTGGATATGGGCGGCAGTAGGAAGGGTGACTTAAAGATGATGTGTAGACCTTGTGTAATTCACCGGCATTACGACACATTCAGGAGCTACGCTCGGACCACAGAACATAAATCAAGCAGCCAGTGTTTTCCACTCGACCTCCTCATCTGGAGTAGAGGGGTGCAGTACCATCTGTGGCCCACTGTGTACCCTGCGCAGGAAGCTGGTTTTAATGGTTAAATCTGCACCAGTGTGAGCCTAAGATGACTAATGAAGATCTCAGACATTAAAGATTTGCTATGAGAGCTTAGCTCAGATAGAAGGATTAACACAGAGAGAAAAGTGAAGAAAGATATAAAAAACTGTTAGGTGAGTTCCTGCTAATGGTACATCTGGGGAATGTGCAGCTGGTCTTTTACAGATAAGTTGTAACACTTCTATTAAGTTTCATTAATATATCATTAATGATTAAAAGATCTCAAGTGTATGTATTTAAAATATGACTGTAATATAAAATGTACTAGTTTCATGACTGAATGTACTGGACATTAACCCATAATCTGTTAAAGAATATATGTAAGATATAATGTACAATCGATTAGTACAAATTTATAGTATTTATTTGCAACTGCTGACTGAACATTATCACTCTTATCGCTTACTTTATCTACACAGCTACTTACTAAAGTTTAAAAAATGGACATAGAATGTTAATTATGTTTGCAATTATTTTATCATGCAACAAGAAAGACAGACTTGACATTAAACTAGCAATGTGAAAGAGACTGGTTGCCTGGAAGGACAGTCAAATATACAGTACTGTGATCATACAAAAAAATCTAAACACAGAGTGCTGTGATTAACCAATCAGCATCCAGCATTAAAGATAGAAAATAGCAATGGCTTATTTGTTTAAAGGATTTAAACCACCATCCTGTGAAGTCTTACAACACTGTGAAGTCTTACTCTGCAGTCTAAGGTAAGCTGAACGCAGGGTGATCAGAGCGCCAAGAGCAGTGTTAATGTGCGGGGGCAAAGAGGTTGTCTTTTGACTATTGAGTGCAGAAGGTGTTGTTTCTGGCCCAGCGCTTACCTGAGGCTGAGTGCATGGCCATAGGGACACAGGGTCTCCCTTGCCCCATGGCAGGGGCATAGAGTAGCAATTTTGCTAAGGAGGCAGAGATGGGCTGAACCAGCAGTGATGTCAGGCGGTTGACTCTTCCAGCTGTGGATGAGAAAATTGCATTTACTTTAAAGGATAAACAACATAAAAATCAGTCTGAATCAAAAAGATGGTTTCTGCAAACAGCTGTGTCGCTTTTGCATGCGGTATTTTAGAGCAATATGCGGCACTATCAGCAATTCATCCTTAGCATATTCTCCCTGAGCCCTTTATAAAATCTTTTACACTGTTATATAACAACAGAATAACCTCAGAATTTTACCATTGGCGTGTCATTTGCATCAATTACGGTTTTCTGTGAGCTTTAGAGCATATCAGAGGTCTCTTAACACCACACACGAGCAAACCAATTACCCAATCAAAGAGCTTTCCTATTGGTTAACATCTCCACTGAGTCTCCTCACATCTCCATCTATAAGGGCAAATGAACATCATTAGTCCAATCTGTGTTGTATGGATATAGTTGTGGTAGTTGTGTAGACGTGTTCAGTTATGTAGGGTGAGCGAGGGTCGTAATGTGCTATAAATCAGACAGAGAAAATAAAATAGGATCCACACAGCCAGGTAAGAACACCTCAGCTCGTATCAAATGCTTTTCCTCAGCACTGATTGCAGCTCTCGGGCGGCAAACTAATAGGCCCAAAGATTTTAAGTTTAAAGAAGTGGTTTCTAGCAAGCCAACAGGGATTTATATGGACGGAATGGTCCATTGATTCAGCCTCATTAAAACAGGGTAACAGTGAGCCTAATCCTGCTCTAGGAGCAAATTTATTTAGGAGCCTTAATTTTCAGTGGTGGAATAGGGTACAGTCATCTATAAATAGCAGTAAACCTTTCTGTTACACAACACGTTATTACCTTCCACAGATAAGCACATTCACAGTGCAAAATTATTTTACAGCGCTTATTTGGAAATGAATACAGAGGAAGGTCCCCCTTTAAAATTAGCTTTTTTTTGTCTCGGTCATTGGGGATGTAAAAAGTGATTATTGGGTTTGGAGTGGGTCTTTTGAAGTATGCCGTACATGCAATTATCCGCTCAGAAAGGTCACAGGGTCAAAGCTGTGTTTAGAGAGAGAAGATTATCTGAACTCATTATCTTTAACCGTCTAAATGTGATTTACCGTAAATGATTGTGTGTGTGACTCAACAAATGCATAATGACAGACTAAATTGCTCCAAATAAGTGTGTTGTGGGCTATTAAGAGGCATAATTTCAGTCAAAGTAACTGATACTACAATTTAATGCTTGCCACAGGGTTTAGTCAATACTTTACATATACATAAGTATCATTACAATGATTTACAATGTCAGTTTTACAATGTTTATTAATGTTAAGAAGCAATTGTTTAGGAAGTAAAATTCTTAAGTAAAATAGAGCTGACCACAGTTTTTTACTAAATGAAATAACAAGGAGTATTTTTATGTATATGCACCAAAACAACAACACATATTAATAAACATTTACCTTCATGTATTTTTATAAAATTTATTGTAAAACTTTACTGTTATTATATAAAAAGTGCCACATGGGGACAAGTGACACCACAAAATAAGTTTTGTTCATTGAAAGTGAATGACAGTTTAAAAAAAAGTTTTTTTGTTACCGGAATATAAATTTAGACACTCTATCAAAATGTCTTTATTCTAACAAAGTCATATGAATTGTAAAACTAATATTTGCCAAAAAATGCAGACTACAAAACACATTAAATAGATATTAACAATGATTTATCTGGCAAAAATATCATAGATATTCAATACATGGGCCAAATCTATCCCAAGTGTTGTGGTCACTGCGTGAGTCACTGTTTATAAACACACAACTGGACCTGATAATGGCCACAGAATGAATTGTATAAAACAGAGGTTTTATGAGACCTTTCAGTCTAATACTGTAGGGACATGTCTAAAGCACTCACTGATTCTTTTACAGGACTAAGAGTGCTTTCATTTGTCTAGATCAATAAAATACAAACAAGGTTATGGCCAATAGCTCTAATCCTTTCCTCCTAGTTCTATCTGCAGCACAGCTAAAAATGAACAAAAACAAGTTAAAGTGCACACTGCCCCCAAAACCCATCAGCTTATGTTCCAGCTGGAGATGTGTGTTTTGGATGGAGGTCTGACCTGCACGAACCTGGATGAACTGTAGAACAGAGAGTTGCACTAATAGCAGTGCGTCTGTGCTGGTATCACCTTTGTGTTTTGCACGTAGAACATTTTATACACATGATAAAATCTGACCCCCCATTCCTTTCTTTATTGTATGTTTCTATCAAGATATTACATAAGGGTCTGATTCATCAGGCAGGTAATAACCTCACCTACTTTGCTTTACAATACCCATAGTGCACACAGTGTTGAAGAAATCTTTTTACCATCGTGTGCTTCACCTTAACTGATTTGTTTTCCAAGTTTTTCAAGTGAAGTTTCAAGTGTCGTTCACGCTTCAGTCGGCACAAACTAAGCCCCTTAATTCCATACGGAATGACTTACCTGGGCTCCCTGTGAACTTCTGTGCAGTACACGGATTCATATCACACATCAATTATACACGCCGTGCTCAGCGCGACAGACGCGCCCCTGCTGATGTACCGGCCGAGCGTGTTTATGCAGTTTTGTGTGTTTGATTAAAAAGTGAGATTGATTTAGACAAAAGTTCAAGTTCAAGGTATGAGCAAACAAACCTTATTGTCTATGCGGCAAAAACACCAATACTTTTAAAAACTGAGTATTTACTGGAACGTGATCCAAAGCAAGTGCATGAATATCATTTTTTTCAAGCAAACAAGCCCCCCAGGAAGAGTTATTTGCTGAAGTGTGGGTACCCACAGGGCTTAGACTCATTCCCTGCACACAGAGATGCTCATGAGATATATAATACACGCCTGCGGTGGGACCATATGTGCACTCTTTACATTACAAGCACTTCACTAGCTCACATACTAACTTCTTATTCATGCAGTGTTTTATTCAAATTCAAATGGTTGCAACCATGTCATGCTCATGACATTAAACAACTGGGAGTATAATTCTGCAGGGTGAAGCATAACTTTATGCACACTCACATGTGCTGGGGTACAGCCAGGGCCATACAGCTGAACCTACATCTAACTGAATTTTGGTATGAAATGTACAGTGTGCATACTGTAGTGCATACTGTAGTATGTCTTTTGTTTATCCACTTAGGCTAAAATCTCATGCCAAATGCACAAAAATGTAATAATAAGAAAAATAATTTAAACTGATCTCTTTTTCCTCTTCCCGTGGTTAACGATGTGACAGAAAATTGACATGCAAATTATTTTTCAAACAATTTCCATAAGAACAAAGGCAGCAATCTTTATGTATAAAATTCACTTGTCTCTCTTGAGTTCAAGTGTTTTGGGGGTCTTGTTTAAATCACTTTAAGTCTTTCATGTGCTAAGTCTATGGCCACACAGCTATAAATATGACACATTTTCTACAGTATCTTTTACACTAACACAAGATCAAGATCAAATATTACATATTATGCTTTCCAGCAATCACAATGCACTGAAGTATGCTGCACTAAAGTATGCTGCACTGAAGTATGCTGCTTAACAATTAATATCCCTTCCAGTTTTTCTTGAGTTTATTTTCTTTCTGAGTACATCAAAAGATATTTTATGATAATGAACTGAATGTTCTATGGCATAATACTGATCGTGTTTGAATATATCAAAATCACTGCATAATTAGAATAATGAGTCTGTGTGTTGGTCAACAGCTAAAGAGGTCACTTAGTTTGCAGAAACAAAGTAGCAAAACTTTACTGAATAACTTTTAAGCTCTGGCCCAACTCGCTCTTTTCTCTCCAGGGGAGTCAATCCATCTTAAAGAGAGACAGTGGGGGACATAATGTCTGTACTGTATTTTATTTTTCAAGTTTTGAATTCAAGTTGCTGATCTAAGAACAAAAGGTTGCTGAAAGCAAGTTACAGAAGTGCATAATAGAACATTTCTGAGACATCTATGAGCAGAGATAATGATTCAATGATCAAAGCTTTTGAACTTCTTTGAAATACATTAAAACGTAGATATTGAAAAGGTCATAATAACAGGCTAATAACAGCCTTAATGTATAAGACCGTCTCTAGAGAATCACTTCAAACTGACTCATAGAAAACATTTTTTTTTTCAGACTTGCATATAAACACACTGTAAGCCATTCAGAGGGCCTTGACTACATATCTGGTCAAAATGTTTGTGAAAACTGAAAATGTTATAGCCTTATGTGATAACGGTTATGTTCCAAAATCTAGTGAGCTGCCTACTTAGACAGCATTGTACAGCATTATACTAAAGGTGCACAATGCAAGGGCTGATTCTAAAGTTAGGCAGCAGCTTGTTTCTTTTGCAGAATGGTAATCCCAGAATGCACTGTGGTATCATTGACAAAGTTGATTTATTTATACAAAGATTACCTAAATGTCACTACCATTAAACACACTTGTATTTTGCCTTATATACAATAAAAATGCAGGATTATATTATATAATATTATTTTATATTATATTATATTATATCATTTCCCTCTTACTTTTTTCAGTACAACATATTAGAATACAGTATAAAACATCTAATAATAGGATAAAAGAAAACTGAGTGAGGGAGATAAATCTAGAGAGGGAGAAAGAGACTGGGATTGAAACAAATGGGCTGGTTTCACTAATGTGTCTTTTCATTGTTGAAAAACACACAGTAACATCTCATTAGACATAGACCACACGGCCCTACAACCCCGCCCCCTTTTATCAACCATTCACTAGGGAACAGAAGAGAGACAAACACAGGCTACAATGATTAAATAAATACAAAACAGAAGCAAAGTGAAGGGTTTACAAAGTTTAACTATAATGATTTCTTACATATGTTGCTTCACAAAAAACAATGCATTTTGTCAGAATATATCGCTTCTGCTAATTGGCCATCAATTCTTGACTATTCAGCAAATCAGAGGCAAGCTTATGCTGTTTGTATGTTTGCTGTGTGCATGGGTTTGTGTGTGCTGTTTGTATTTACAGACAGCTCAAGATGGTCCTTGACATTCAGTTCCACAGCTGACAAAGAAACTTGGAACCAGAAGCCACATGTTTTTCTGTTGGAATGGAGACTCAGACAAGAAAGAAAGCCGTTATAAGGTGACATTGTCCCATTCTCACTGGACCTACCAGTCACTTCCCTGCAGGAAATAGCTGATCTGACACAACAATACATTGTGGAATAATGCAGTGTTTCAAAATAACCACAAACCTTCTGTGACTGAAATCTAGTTTCTGTCCGTTAGATGAATGTGTGTGTGTGAGTGTATTTGTTCAGATCATTCTCTAGATTGTAGCACTGCAACAGAATCACACTCCACATACAACCAAACCAATATATCATCTGTTATCCATTAGGCACTATTCAGTAAATGTGTATAGTTCCTTAGCTGTGCTTCAGATGAGGAAAAACAGACAAAACAAATGACAATCACCCAGACGAAAATTTCACCAAGACTGTAACTTGCTGTGGATGTCTGGCCATAAAATGGATGAAGGTCCTGCTTCTCAGTATGACATCCAAGGTGTTTAAAATGACATCGTTTTTTAATTGACCTTTATTATGTTTTTATGATTAGTTGCTGGAGTATCAGCAGACCTGGGAGATGGCAAATTTTCGTTTAATGATGATTATGTTTTAATGATGGTTTAATGGTTCTCCCCATATTTTCACCTGCAGGAACCAGACGCAATACACAGATCATTACATGCTTTCAAAGTCACACACTTGTGCATATTTTTTAACCAACAGAGGAAAAGCAAACATTCAAGTTTATTGCACAGACAAGGAACCTTTTCCTAAATTGTTTTCTCAGTGGGGTGTGGATGCTAGCTGCTTAAGTGAGATAGAAAACTGTGAAAATCTCTGTCGAGTTTGCCCTGTGGATGAACTGAATCCTACAAAAGCATCCTTAAGTGTGTGAGGCTAGCAAGAAGAGAACAAGCCCTGAATCGCTGATGAATCTTTTTTACGAAAAGCTTAGAGATTGATAAAGTAATATGGCAAAGAAATCTGATTATATTAGTGCATTCAAACATCAGAATAGGAATTGGAAAGGAATAGAAGGTTAAAAGAAGAAATTATATATCATAAAAAATATATAAAAACATATATATTATTTAACCGCCCTTAAGCTGTACTGCTTATGCCTACATACATTCTAACTTCTACAAATGTTAAAAGGTTAAATATAGTTTCTATATAGAGCAACATAACTACTCACAGTTTGAACTAAAAAGTGTGTTTAAGACACACCAAAGGGCTTCACAGCAGAAGGCTCCAGCCATACACTCTTACACCTTGCTTTTTATTTTCCCAAGCTGTTAAAACATATACTGTAAACACACACTCTCTCTCTTTCTCACACATACACACAACTGCTCAGAGCAACCAGGCTGCCTTGTTCGTTATTGGCCATTTGTGAGGTTGAGGCATGTGTAAATTGCGCTACTGGCTAAAGGCGTAATCTGTACGCGCTCAGCATGCTTAGAGAGGAATGGATCCAGGGCCAGAGGGCTTGCAAAGAGGTGCTACTGTAAATTCTTGTCTGGTAAAATTATTCCCTCTTTGCAGAGGCTAAACTGTGGCCATGTCTCTCAGGATATATATCGAGGGCCGGGTCCTGCAGGGGACGTTCATGAGTGGGAGGGGTGGCTCCACAGTAGCGCTGGACAAATAAAATAACATTAGGAATAAGTGGTTCTGTGAATTCCGGACTGACTGCTATGCACACAGTGTGGTTACATGATGTGTTGGGTTTTCTCATGGATTTCAAGTGTTTTCAAACATTTTTGATTATTGCTATGCACCCCCATCATCTAAATATGGTATTAGCCAGAGGCTTACTTTCAATGTCATATCTGTTCTTCTTCAGTTGAAGCCTAGGGAAAGCAAAAAAGTATGACATCAGGTAGCCTATTTTAAATCTGTTATAATAGCTGTCAAATATATATATAACACATGACATTGTCATCCATATTCCAAAACATCATGGTTTGGAATCCACCGCACTATTGGATCTGCATCAATGTATATATGTGTATAATTTCTGTGTTTCAATTACCTCTATATACTTTATACATTTCATTAGGTCTGTTTCTAAGCAATAAGGGCAAATGTACAGTTAATGACAGAGACCACAACACCGGCCCAGCGTCAAACAGCATGGGTCCGCTCAACAGAACAGTGCAGGCAGGACAAACAGAGCAGCCCTCCCTCCGTCTCTCTGCAGATGAGATAAGTCAGAGTCCCGGCCAGCCCAGGTAGGGGGCAGTCCCGACCTTCTGAAAGAGATGGCAGAAAGCTTATGGCCTGCAGTGTTGCTGCCCACCCACCCTCCATCAAAAGCACATCTAAACCTTCAAAATGTCATTCTCATATTTCCATATGTTTTGAGTGACAGAACTCTTTTCCAGCAGAATCAGTGAATTGTGCCATGATAAAAAAATAAATTCCATTATGCATAAATGTGTTTTATCAGCTACAGGCAGTTTTGTGCCCAAGGGCTGATTTTTATTAAACCTAACAGATCTTAGCTCTTACATCTATTTTATTATACAAAGGTCACATTTGAGAAACTATTTATTTTTACAAATGCATAGATTTCATTGTTTTCCCCATCTACCAGACCGAGGCGTTCAATCTTAAAATATGAAATTCAATGATAGATACGAAATCATAAATATACTGTCACATAAAAAAAGAAAAGGAGAAAAAAAATAAACAAAATTATCAGAATATTTGTATTGTGCCTTTTTTTGAATTATGTCTTATTTTTGCAAATCATTTGAAAATATTATGAATTATTTGGTGGAACTAATTTTTTAAAATAATGACAGATTTTTCCTGAAATACAAGTACATAACTATTAGACATTGTTAGTGAACGAATTCATTAGACTAGTGACAGCATGAAAATTGGGTTTAAGTGAGTTTTTTTTCACAGGGCCAAATATGTCAATACAGCTCAAATAAAACAGCTGCTGTTTGTTGCAGCACAGAGTGACCATGATAAGAGAAATTAACCTTTTAACAGCTCAGCATGAAATATATAATAAAACACTTCTCACAAATGCAATACATCTGCAATGAGAGGAACCGTGTGTTTCGACATGAGACTGACATATTAATTAAAAGCTGAATGGACAGAAGTGAAGAAAGGTTCGAGAGTGACGGTCGCCGATAGACTGAATAATTTCTTCAACTTAAAGCAACCGCGCACTTTGTCGGCAGTGCTATCATGCTCCGACAAAGAGTGAGAGAAACAGAAGCAACATTTCCATAATGTTATTGATCAAGTGCCACATTTCTGTCTGGAGTGCAATGCAGCCTCTGTTTTATTTGCATGTCTATTAGCTGGAATACCAATCAAATGATAGCGATGGCAGAAAAGGCAATTTTCAGCCTGAATGCGTTCCAAATGCTCATTGGTTTTAAGGGCAGAAAGTAAAAAGAAGGCACAAGGTTCGGCTGGGGAAGGAGCTGGCGTGGGCGTCGCCGCAGTAAAGCACAGCTTTAATGAAGAGTGCCTTAAAACGCGCCTGAAGCCCGAGTAATCAAGCCGCTCATCAGACAAACGAACCAGAGCTCGAAAGATAATCACTATACAAAAAGCTTCCTCAAACGTAATCAGAAGTTGTTACAGTTTATTCTCATTCTGTTGTGATGCACGTTCTGTCTTTTGATTAAAAGTCCTGCATACAAGTGAACTAACGGAAGTAAACGGTCAGGCAACGTGTGAGTCAGCAGCAGTTAAGTTGTCCTGAAAAGTGAAGAAAAAACTTTAATACAAAGTGATTTAGTGTTGCACAATTACACAATGACAAAGAGGATATGTATGATGAGCACAGTACCAATCTATTCTAATCTAATCCTCAGCTAATGAAGTATTGAACAGAAATAAACACCCTGAAAGGTGCTATTTGTCGCAAGCCTTATTTTTAGTAAAGACGGGACATTTTTATCAACATCAGCTGATTCTGAATGCTGATTGGATGAGCTGCACCCAGGGCTATAAAAAGTTGATAAGCCATCAAGTAGTTAAAGATAATGAACTGTTTTGCTTGGCAAATAATAAAAGAAATACTCTGATTCTTCACAATTATTACAGTATTTATAGTGTAATGTCCTTTTTATCCTACTCTTGTTTTATAAAGACAAAACTATGTGATGAGTTTAAATGAGCAATTGAACAAGTGAAAGTGTAAATCAATTCTATTCATACAACAGTGAACGAAAAGACAAAACAACAACAAACACCTGAGCAATCAACTGAAACATACAAATCACAACACCTGGATTTTTGTTGCTTTTCTCTTCCCCATCTGAGTAACCCTGCTTGTTTTTCCTTTCAACAGATCATGTGTAATCCAGGTTGGACACTGTTCATTGTTTACATCTATTGATTTTTAGGTGTGACTCCTGCGTGAATAGAAACCGCAGGAAGGAAAGATAAAGAAAGAGGGCGGACGACAGACGGACCCAGTGGAGAAGTGAGACTAAAGGGAGAGATGAGACACATTGTGATGGCTTTGAGTGACATTGCACAGAGGACGTCTCACTTCCTGACAGCAGTGGTAAGCATTTGTTCATTAAAGACTTCTACATGGGTCCCATAGCTGTGGTGTATTTAAATAAATATGCAAATGACTACATTTCTATTCAAAGGCTTCTGTTCACTTCAACAAGGATTCTAAATAACCCTGGAGACACAATTCTTTCCATGTGAATAAAACCACCTGTCAGCAACTACAAATTAACATGTAAGAAAATGTTTGAAGTTTCCTGCACATTTCTGGTTATGTTATGTGACTGGCTTTAAAGGTTAACGAAATTACGCAATCCAGCAAGCAAAGAATCCAGCAGAGCAAAGGGCTAATAAAGAAAGCGATGCTTTTTATATGCTGGGATTGCGTTTATATCCTCTAACGCCTCATCGCCTCATTTCCCAACCAAGAAGACAGGGAGAAATTATCCAAAATAAACAAAATAAATAATATGGAGTCATGGCTTAATAAAACTGCACAACACGGGTTCTCCAGGGGCCACAATTCAGGTACACAAAGTATTTCCTTTGATTGAATCAATGCAGTTATCCTCCTCTTTCAGTATTAGAGGCAGAAGAAATGTTTCCACGGGAGCTGTAAAGGCTTAGCATTATTTGCTTTGTGTCATTCATAAGCAAACGAGATATCTGAATGGGTCTAACACTGTACACATTACAAAAAGAGTGAGCTCAAGTGTATTCAAGACATATCCATAAGCAAAACTATCAATTAACGTGTCTGGCTTTGCTAATTTTGGCAGATCTGATTTTATTCCGTGTAAAATGTATCTATAGCAATTTTATTTAACAGATGCCTAAGCAAGAAAAAGTTCCCGTTTTTAAAAGATCTCTGTTTTAACTTCATCTGTTCCAGCAGGTCTTGTACCGGTACAATAAAGACAGGATTTCAAATTAACATGCAAACAACACAAACAAAAGAAAAGACAAAGGCTCTCGTGGAAAAGTTTTGGAAAAAATGCCTGACAAAACTTTCATCACACTTTTCATCAGCTAGGTCTGATCAATATGTGTTTACCAGCAGGGGTTTGAATGATCATTATTCATATTTCATTTACATTGGGTGAAAGACCAAGAAAACAATATTTCAGGACCAATACTTCACTAGTTTTGCCAACTTCTCTTTGATGAAATATTTGTTTTTGACTACATCTATCATAGATTCAGACATCAGCTGTTGATCATGTCAGCACAAGAGTATTCTGTTTATGCACATAACAAACAAAACACACACACACACACACACCTGCAGGATATGATAAACAAATATGTAAAGGATAATGTAGCGTCAACTGGTCACTAGCTCTAAATAAACTCTATAGAAATCAATTGCCTCAGCAAAAACATTAGCATTGCAACGTGCAATATTAATTTCTTGAATCACTGTATTGGCTGACAAGAGCACATTGCATACATTCTCCTATTGCCAAACAAAACAAACACAAGGACAATACTCCCGCTGAATAATTAAATAATTTATGCTCCTTTGAAGCACCACCCAGCATCCAGCAACTTCACTGGGCTCCTGCCGAGCAGCCTGACAAAGGGCTTCACCGAAGAGGGAACAGCCACCAAACATCTGCTAAAACATCTGTTTGCGGGCTCCGTCGTGCCCTGACTCCGCGGCCTGCTGTAAGCCCATGCTATCACTCCAGTAATGATACGTCCCAGTGATCCTGTGCTGTAGTGAGCCAGGGTCAGCCTCGGTTGCGCTGAGGTCTTCTGTCTTGGGCAGCACTCTTAAATACAGTGGTTTCATTTTCAGCACCATGGACAGAGGTATGGCATCAACTACTTGGCTGACTTTCAGCACCATGGACAGCACATGCTGTAGCCGTTACACTTGCATAATGGTACACTATCTTCCCCAAAGCTAAAAGTGCAAAACTGACAGACTTTCATTCCTGTGCAACTTAATGTACTGTAAAAATGAGCGCTGGGTTAAATGGGTGAACCTTAAAACATTTACTTAAACATTCCTTAAAATATTCCTTAAAATACAGCAATCTACAGTTCATAAAAGGACATTCATGCGATAAACTGTAGATTTGTATGACCATTTAAGGACCAAGGACAGTGGTTTTAATGCACAAAACTAACTTTGAAACGCAAAGACATAAGCTTAGTCTAGATAGCCCCACTTATGGCAATTCTTTTCATCATTTGAAAAATATATTTATATTCTGAAATGGAATGCTGTTAATTAGTGAGGATGCTGTCCAAGGGCATTCAGACATAAACACCCAGAAGTAATAATTATAATCCTCTCAGTGTTGCTTTATGTGATTTCTCTTTCTTGTGAAACTATCAAAAGAATTTGCCTTGAAACTACAGTAAAACTGGACCACCTTAAAACAAAAGATGTGAGACATTCTTTATTTAGTTTGTTAGAATGGATTTTTAAAGAGCAATCTACAGAACACTTCGGTATAAAACTAAAACTCTTTTATTGATTTTTGAGTATGACTCTATAACCGCTCTGGAAATTAGTTTACAACCTTACTGTCAAGCAAAGTAATTTAGAACAAAAATCTTGTTCTCTCCACATATCTAATCGAGCTGCCCTGTGTCTTGGAGGACCTTGTCTCTATTAGACTCTTTGGACTCACAGATTACTTTCTGAATGCCAATTTAAATCAAATTTTGGTAAAAATACACCATGGAGAAAATAAAATAAAAGGCATGACAGTGACAGCGAGGAGGCTGCAGTGAGGAATATTATGGTGTGAGGGAAATTTCAAAAACTTACTGGATCTGGGGTGTCCTTGAGAAGACGGATTCCCACCTGGGTTCAGATTCACGCCAAAGGTCTTATTCCCAAAGGGACTATCACAGGGATCCACATACAGGAGTGAGCCACCAAAACCCATCTCTGCCAGAAGAGAGAGCTGTGGAGACAAGATGAGCAGACTCTTAAAACATAAAGCAAACAAACAAACTTTAAAATCACAATCCACTATAGACCTGTGAGACAGACATAAAGCAGTAAAGGTGTGAAAATCTGCAGTTGAAAAACTAGTTTAAACTTCTAAAAAAATAAAAAAAACATGCTAGACCTTTTTAAAAATAAATAAATAAACATTTAAGTAGATTTTTCAAATCAACTTTTTACTCAAATTGTTTAATATAATATGTAATAAAAATGACTCTGGGAAACCCGGGGTATATACATTTTGTCATGCTTTGTTACTGTGATTCTGTCAGAAGTAACAAGCAATCCAAACAGTTAGTAAGAGTCAAAGAGTCAAAAGTAGCCTGAGGTCTGGTCCACATGTGGGAGGACAATAGTGCAATTACAACACTAATTAATGAGTCTTCCATGCCGTCAGAGTGTGTTTGTGTAAGTGTGTGTTTCATTGTAAGACAGCTGAGAACACTGGACAGCTTTGCGCTTGAGAGCTTCCAGCAGTGCTGCCAAATCAGCCAAACCACAATATCTATCTCACAAACTATACTGTCAGAAATAACACTAAAGCAAATTCTCTGTTATACAGATTAAAAAAAAAATAATAATAATGTATAATTTTGTATATTTTGATAGTTGACAAATTGACATACAACAAATTGACCTTTGCTACATGAAGTCTTTAGGTTACAATATATGTATTTAAATAAAGTGGAATACTATTACTATCAAATACTATTACCGGTCACATTGATTTTTTTTGTTTGTTAGTTTTTTTTTTGCTTTTTTTGCCTTGGCTTGTTTATTTTAACAGTCCTATAGATATATCATCTGACAAATCCTATAGATCCTTTAGATACAGTATATCATGTAACAAATCCAATAGATCCTATAGATGTATCATCTAACAAATCCTATAGATCCTTTAGAAATATCATCTGACAAATTCTATAAAACCCATAAATGTATCATCTGACCCTCAAAAAAAGTCCCTCAAAACAGATATGTCATCTGACATCCTCATAATACTACAGGATTCTACTGTCACACTAGAGAACATTTCAAGGTATTAAACTATTTTGAAAGATTTGCTCACACTTCAAAGGTCCAGTTTGCATTGAACATCTAGTCAACAATCCCATTGTGACTCTTAATGAAATGTATACCATATGCACAACAGCAAGTCATTTGTGCTTATCGTGTCAGCTGAGCCAGTGGTTAAGTCTGTGTGTCAAACACACAGGCACATTTGGTGTGAAGGCACATGCACTGTCGGGTGTAGTGCGAATGAACCTCCCTCACACCTGACACCCATATAAAGCCAGCCAGCACTTTCTCTCCGGGATAAAGATAAACAGACTTGTAATAAGCTGAAAATTAGGCTTGTAGGCCTTTATCATTCAATATGGGAGTTCTTCACAGACAGCAATCAACACCTTGTTGGTTTTGTTGTTGCATGGGAGAGTCACTTGATGAAGTCATTATGGATCATGCCTTCTGCTAAATGCCAAAAAAAAGCCAACACCTTGTCCTTCGTGGAAACATGGAAGAGCACAGCTAAACATACAGGACTTGACATTTACTTACTTTCCCGAATACACACAGACCCTCTTAAAAGATTAAATGACATGCTGTGGTTATCTAATTACCTTCCAATGACAAACATCTAGGGTACCGACTTAATGAGAAATGTTTGAGTTTATACTAAAATCTTCAATGACATCCATAATGCTTCTGATTTTAGATATAGTGGCTGACCTCATTATTAAGACCTCTTCTAAAATTCCAGTGGAAATATTTGAGAGATTTTTGGGTCTTTTTCACAGGAACAACATCTAAGCAACATCTTTTTTTTATTTCCATGTCGTTTCATCTAATTGCTGTCTAGGAGAAACAACTGAGATGTTAAAGAAATCTCATTTCTGATTCTTCTTTCTTGTGGGCTTGTTAATCGCATAACCCAAATGGCAGACACTGTACAAAGACCACATATTTAACTTTTTCAAAACCTGCAAGCATAAGTCTGTGACATTCCTCTTTAGAAGTCCAGAACTGAACACAAGAGCCTTTTTCTATAACCCAGGGCCAGCTAACAAGGGTTTCTGTAACCTGCAACTATTGTTATGATATGCTGTTTGTTATGATTGTTGCATGCCACAAAGCGTAACATCATGAGTCATAATTTTTGTTTTACTGGGAGCGGAGACGCAAACAAGCACCCAATAAACCTTTCAAAATCATATAAAATTGTTTGTGCTGGAACTGAGCAAAATGTTGCTTGTCGAATTTGCTTTATTATCCACATTTGTCCTGTGCAGAGGGAACTGTGCCGGGTGAAGGAGGGTGTGTTGCGAGAGATGCTAGATCAAGGTCTCAGATCAAACGTGCCATTATTCCCTGAGCTTAATTGTCTGAGGAGGAGCAGTCAAAAAGCTTGATCCTCACATACTGAGCATAATCACTCACTTTAAAGAAAATCAATAACTCTTCCCAAACAAATGATAGCTAAAAGTGCCTGGCACAGGGCTTGAATACAAATCAACAGCCTAGAAGTCCCAAAGGTCAGTATTACCTTTACCACAGAGTCTTAACAACTGGTGATTAAATGTGATAATGGGATACATGTGCTGATTCAAGTTTAAGTATAGATTGTGAGATGTCTGCTAACATTGACAATGGATATTATCACATAATGCAGAAATTGAATTATTATTGTCTAAATGGTAACACTTTAGTATGGATTATATATTATTTAGCCTTAATAAAATCCTAATGTACTGCTTATTAATACTTGGTGAGATAAGTGTTGTAGAGTTTAAGTGTAGTTATGGGGTATGATTAAAGGATATACAATATGATCATGGAGAAAAAGGCATTAATATTTCTTACAATAAAGTATTAAAATTGCGAATTGGTGCTCAAAATATAGGCTGGAATTATTGCTCTGGTGTTTGAACTCAAATGGCAGGACAGATTCATTCTTTAACTGCTTATAACTAAATGGAAAAGGCTTGTTATCCAATCTGTGTTTGCCATTGTATCTGCATGATGTGTTTTCAAAAGAAATGTGCCAGAATATATTTCCAGTAATTCTGTGCATTCATTGCACCATTTAGATATGTGCATTCAAGTGCTTATACAGGGTAAGTATTCACAGATGTCTTATTCAAACAATTCTATAAGAAATTCACTGTTGGACTGTGAGCCATGAACATTCACTGTGTTGCACAGCTACATTCACATTAAAACACGAAGTAGATAAAGATTATGAAAGGTCAACAGAAAAAAATCATCTTCATAATTCAAAATGTAACCTCTGAAGTGTGTGTGTGATTAAAAGCAGCTATTATTTCTGTCCTTGAGGACTAAGGTTCATTCAATACTTCACAGAAGAATTGTAAAACCACACAGTGTCCCAGATCTTTGGTATTGTACTGTACTTATGAGACATTTGTATTAATCACAAATCTACCGAATAGCTGAAGTTATATGAAACATAAATAACATACTTTTATAACCATATCCAAAATTAGTCATATTGTTTAAATGTTAAACTAAATAAATTTGTATTATTATATGACACTTACAGCAGCAATAGATGTGATTTTCTGTAAATGTACAGTAATACTGTACATTTAAAAATGGGTCAGGTTTACATGTACAAAAGGGGAGAATTGTGTTAACAACATTAAAACCATTAAGACAGAAAAGCCAACAGTAAATTTCCTACATCACCTTTATTTATTATAAATATTAATTACAGAGATCCAGGTTTACTTAAAAAATGTGTTTGTTTGTTTTCTGGAAGCTAATATTATTCACACACCTTCATTTAAAGTAGTTGTTGGATGAGTTTACACTGTAAGTAATGGTAAAAGATATGACCTGAGCAGTTCTAAATTTGTTTACTCATTAATATATATGTATAAAAATATAAAAAAAATATAAAAACCAACCAGATTAAATGTCTGTAAAAATTAAAGCAACTTTAATCATCAATACGACTCTTTAATTATTAATGAGTGACTTGCATCTCTAAAAATAGAAAAATAACTAAATTGTCAAAAAATTGTTGATCATTTATTGATAAATAATCAATTGATTATTTATGTCTCTAACATAAATCAAGCACAAAGCAGATTATTTGGTTATATCTCTAAAGCAGAAGTAAATTTTCATATTATTATTTACCTCTATTCATGCATTTAAATTAAATGTAGAATAAACATTTACATTAGCACTAATATGTTTTATCTGCTTATGTGTTTCCTGAGAAACAAACCAATGACCTTGGCACAGCAAGTTATATGCTCTGCAAGTTGAGCTACAGAAACAAATATTTAAGCTTTACAATTAGCAAACACAATATGTAAATGAATTGATACCTTGTAAATCAAAGGTGCTTGTCCGAGCTTCAGCAATGCAATTTTATTGCTCACGTTTGTGCTAGCTTGGACGTGCCTCAAATCTTCCGGGCTCCCATACTGAACATCCACAACTTCTGCCTTGAAAAGGGAAAAAAAAACATTTTACATTTTCAAAATGGTTAAGGAAACATCTTCCCCATTGTTGTGACCACTCTCACTGTCTGTGCCTGAGAAATAACAAACCTCTGATTTGTAACTTTGACTTGAAACACACCTCATAAAGCTTGTTGTCACATTCTTTACAGATAGCATAGCAAGAAAACAAAGTGAATATCTCAGGCAGTGTATAACAGGGGACAAGTACATATATTAGCTGCCATGTCATAAATCAGGTGCCAACGTAGCACTGATGTCAAAGCCCTGAAGAAATCTGAGGCAGATTCACAGCAGCTGGGGGCCAAGACACTTATTCATCATTCAGATTGTACTATTCAACCAAAATCTGGTTTTGTGAGTTTAAGGAAAATGGCTGCATCTGGCTGATGAGGGCTGATGAGGAGGGGTCAAATGAAATACTACTTAGGGCCCAGAGAGACACCAAATGAAAATGCACTACCTGAGCTCAATTCATTTTTCATTAGGCCAGTGGGGGGAATGAAACATGATTCTGGGCAGGGAAATACAAGTCGTTGGTATCTCAAAACCAGGGGACCATTGAAAGATGAGATTTATCACTAATGCCTGCATTTGCATTAGAAAAGTGTACCGTCAAAGCCCAAGGAAAGAAAACTGGGAATGGATAGGAGTTGGTACTGAAAGGCTGTCATTAAGGTAATAAAATTAACAAGGCTCTGCATCGTCCATAGACAAATAGCGTCTCCTTTCACGAATCATCTCGCAGCGGGCGGATACGAGCAGCCAGAGAAAAATAACAATTGTTTTCACATCTGAAGTACGTGATTGAGAAGCAGACAGAAATATATCCACCCGGTAATTAAACATTATTTTGAGAAGAATGTTAAACAGCATCCTGATTATTTGGTGCCATTAGAGGCCAGACAGTGAACGCGGGGACACATCCTGTATGAATTCAAATGATGAACTTTAATCCTCAACTCATTTTTATTTGACGTTCCACAACAAAGAGGCACCAAAATTTAAAATGACCCTCCTGTGTGTCTAATGTATCGTTTTGTAAATATACATGTATGATTATGATTGCAGTTATGTTAGCAGACCATCTTTCTCTGAAAGTTGCAGAAGTGTTTCATCACCTTATTACTATATTTTATTATAGAGCAAAATCAAATGAATGAATACAAATGACCACTTCTCCCAACAGCATCGCAATCAAAGGAAACTGTACTGACAATCTTAGTGTTTCATGTGCATATAACCAAAACAGAGAGGGCTGTGTTTTGCCTGTATACATTAAATCC
Organism: Ambastaia sidthimunki; assembly: GCA_036877625.1. Taxonomy (NCBI): domain Eukaryota; kingdom Metazoa; phylum Chordata; class Actinopteri; order Cypriniformes; family Botiidae; genus Ambastaia; species Ambastaia sidthimunki. The sequence continues at coordinate 35,350 of JAZGTK010000201.1, forward strand.
CTCATCTTAAACAATGACTGCAATGTATCTACAAATCCTAAAGCACCCCAATGGACCCCACAGCTCTATAAGAACTGTTTGTTTATATTGTATTTGACTGTTTGTCAAATACAATATAAACTTTATCCAAAACTAATATTAAAAGCTAAAGTTATGTAAATGCATAACTTCATTGTCTTTTTCACATTCAAAAATCAAAATAAAAAGAATAATAAACTTTTTTTTTGTTTCCTTTAATTTTTAAAGAAGTACAATTTTTTAATTTTACCACCTGACCTATTATTTGTATTAGAACAATGAAAGGCAGTAATAGCCCGGCAGCTGCTCCTGATCATCACTAATATATGGAGACAGAACCAGAGAGCAGAGAGATTTAACTCATCCAAACTAATTACCCTGGGGAGCCCCTCAAACTTATTACTGACCAGAGTTAAAGCCTGCACAGAAACAAGCACGAGCTATCAAATTACCTGCAGCTTTAAAGGTTTGTGCTGTTTGCTTTGGTTTACTCTTAAAATGATTTGGCCATTTGAGTTGGTGACAAATGCTGAGGACAAAGTGACATTTCAAGAATTGCGGCTTGGAAATGTCTGAACCGACCCAACATGGGACTTGTTTGTTTTCTGAACTTAGAATGATTTATAATAGCAAATTTCCATGTTGTTGACTCAGTGAAGATGCCAATATCTGTGTTAATGCAACACAGACACACACAAACACGACTACGTTTGTGTGCTTTACCACAGTTTGTGTTCAGTGCGAGAGGGGGTGAATGTTTAAGACCAGCTGTGAAGCTGTAGTTGATACATACTGAGAGTATATAATGTGAAGAGTACATCATGTAAAATGAGCAGTGACCCCTGAGCTACTGAGCTAGTGTGAAGATTCACTAATGACTTAGCAGGAGATCCCCGGGTGTTTCATCCATCACGCGAGTCATATTTGTTTTTCCCTGCTGATTTTTAGACATTGCAAATGCAGTTTAATTTAAATCTGAGCCTTCAGTTTGTGCTGCATTATGATAGATGACTCTGACCCCCCCTTACGGAGGACAGTATCAAAGACACACTGCTACTAACTACAAATGCTTTATACAGAGTTTTATTCCTATTAGATATCATGTCTCTGGTTTGAAAGGGATAAATGTGATGCAACTTCTGATGCCATTTCCTGTTTCATCAACAAAAAGCATAACCTTTAAAAACAGACTGAGAATATCTTGTGTGTGAGTATATTCAGTTATACATAATAGGTATGTTTTAACCTTCAAGTAGGAGAAAGTGTTCAGGGCTATGGAAGTGTTCAGGGCTGTGGAAGTGTTCAGGGCTGAGGAAGTGTTCAGAGCTGAAGAAGTGATTATGTGTTTGTATAAAATTTCACACATATAGCTGCTGACAATGCATGTTGCACAGTCAACCATTTACAGCCCAAAAATAATGAGCACTGTCTGAAGTCATCCCTTATCCACTACAGTATACAGTGCACACTGTATCAGGTGTCAGCCATCTTGTATTCCTGTCAGAATTTTTAACTTCATTTTCTTTTTTATCACTCTGTCATACCCATAATGCACTCTGTTTTGAGTAACATTATTATTAACTCAAAACACTTTCAGAAATCATGCATTTTTATTCAGAGCACTATGACATTTCATACAGTATATATAAAACAAGGTATGAGTGGATGAGGCAGCAATTTCGTGTGCATCTTTTGTGTGATTCTATATACTGTGCTATAAGATATAATGGTACAACAGAACTTACCTCTAGACTTCCCACAGCTGAATAGGCTGCAAAGCTGAGCGGATCAGTTGTGGTTGTGGATAGTTGGTCACACTTCACGCCGCTGGGCAGGTAACACTGGTTACTGCCCTTTATAACAATTGTGGTGAGGGCAGGTCCGGGATAGCTCAGAAGAGCTGTGTGATTGGTCACCTGAACGTTTTTTACCCCAAGCTCCTCCCACCTCTGAGCGATGTTCCTCACCTTGGAAACCTCATTGAGCTCTGACAGCCTGTCAAAGTCCCTGTGTTGAAGCAAAAATATATCAGAGAAAACATCAATAAATGTTTCTAGCATCCTGAGAAGACAGCACTTAACTGAGACTTGATGAATATGCGCAAGTCTCATCATCATTAGCGTAATTAGTACATTGTTTACTTTAGCTTAACATTTGTTTTCCTCAAAGGTATTTACATGGTCTATTGATGTGAAACTGCAGCTAGAATCCTAGGACAGTAATGCAGAGAAGGTCTCCATAATTCATATTCTGGACAAGCCTCAGTTAATGTAACTGATGAATATGGCAGCGAGGGGAATCAATTGTCTCCTGAACAAACGGATGCACTATTAAAACAGGATTGCCGTGAGAGAAAGTAAATTAGCAACAGACGGTTAACCATGAGAGGAAGAAGCGAAGCACCGCTAAGGTGCCACGGCAGCTCGACGGCACTTATTTCTTACCCGTCACGGCACGTATGAGGCACAAAGAGAAACACGCCGTTATCTCGTAACTTTCAAACTTTGAGAGCGCTCAAGCCCATCAGCATGCTGAAACACACTCTGTGATTTTATAAGGTAGCACAGCGTGCCTGCCCGTTCTTTCAATCTTCAAAACAAAATTAATTGAAGTGTAAAAGAAAGCCAGGAGCCTCCAGAGACTATAAATCATTTAACTGCATTTTTGTTTCTAGCCGCTATGATGAATATGCGGTCGTCAACAGCCTTGATCGTCGCCGCATGACATTAACAATATCCGTTACCTAAATGCATATTGTGAACGACTCTTCCTCTTCCATAATAGCAAATAGATTTCATATTCTAAAACTTTTTAGCTGTTTTATTGCCAGAACGACAAGACAAAACAGAAAAATTTGTATTGCCTCACATAAAACATACAGAGTAAATCAAGATCCACTGTCTGGTTCGCTTGAAGCTGTGAGCATTTTTCCACACATTACAAACATTCAATCCTGTTTTGCAATTCTGTCAGCACTTTTTCACAAACTGTTGCATTTAGGCCAGGCACGAGAATAGCAGAGAACAATGTATAGCTTCAAAATCAGATAACAGAAAAAATGTTTTACAAGGAGAGAAAACAAAGACCAGTTCATTTCGACTACATTTAGCAGCCTCAGAATGCAGATGTTTGCACGTTGAGAATCAACATTACTGTCTAGATACTGTAAACTCAACCGATAAACTTAAACAATAGCTATTGTTCTCAGAGGAAAATCTTTTATATGATCTTGTTGTTAAAAATGCACCACAGTTACAGAGGAAAGTCGATTTTTGGAGTTTGCTACTAGCCTCTCAAGCACCAGGCTCATCCAATAATTCAGGCGAGCGGACAAGCATACTGGCCCCACGTTCAGCCCAGTGTGACCTGACAGAGTTTGTCCAATTCCTTGTGGCTGTGCATGGGTGCCTGGGTAATCTAATTAAAAGTGTGCTCTGCATGAGCGAAGAGGATGATTCCTTACCTCTCTCAGGTAATACCTCTCCACCCCACTGAAGTCTGGCCCAAGACTTTAATAATACCTTAAATAATTTATTGAACAAATGTTTCCCAAACGTTTGTGTGACCGATTTAAAAATACCACTTTGAAACGAATTGCAAAGAATCGTCACTTCTTAAATTAGAATGTGTCTACAAAGTATATACACAGTATCTGTAAAAAAGGTTTTGGAAAAAGTAATGCATTTAAAATGTGATAAGCATGGAAACATTTGATTATTAATGCTTTCTGATAACGTATTATAATCACTTATTTTCACTTTATCTTATTTATACCTCATGAACATTATCATTAACAGATCGATCAATTAACATTCAAATATGTTAATAAAATATGTTCTAAAATATATAAATTCAAAGTTAAAAATAAAGTCATAACATCATAAAATATAAATCAAGTTTTTTGCTAATTTCATTGTTTTAAGAAATGATCTGTCAATGATTATGTATATAATAATTCTATTATAAAGTTGTATGAAGTTTACACAAACCAAAAAACATATAGGACACAGTTTAAGCATTGTGCTAGTAATGTATAGTGATTACTCAGTCACTGTCGAAACTGTGCCACTAAGGTCAAACCAGTGGACGACCAATTGACCAATCACAGAACAGATCAGAGTGAAACACTTCAGCTAATCACTATGTGTGAAAGCTACCGGAAACAGCACAAGCAAATTCGACTCCTTGAGCTCAAGCAATCCTTGTGGAGTGCAGTACTCTGAACGACACAACCTTATGACTGATGCCCCTCCTGAGTCTTGAGAAAAGATCAGTCACTCTCTCACACAAGCCCAGCTTGCTAGCAGACGCCACTGGCTAGGAAACAGAGACACTCCTGAACCCTTGCAATGGCAGATCCTTAACTCTGCACCATCTGTTACTGAAACTAATATAGACATCAAGAGAGTAGCCCTGTTCTCCTGTCAAGCAGTAAAAATCAGCTATTTCACACAGAAAACCTGTCAACAAAGCAACTAGATAAAGCCTCATCTCTCACAGCTTCAAAGCAATTATCCTATCAGACTGAATATACTGATGTCAAACAGTCACGTGCACTTTAATTCGCTTTGTCAGAAAGACGCCTCTGAATGGTGCCATTGCGGAAGCAATTCTTCATCTTTATGTTGAGCAAATATGGGAGCAATGAAGCCTAGGTCTATTTAATTAGACGCCTTTAATTAAATACGGCTGAGTGGAGATGACTGACAGCTGATGGATCGTGCAGGTGGTCACTTGGGTTTCGCTCGTGTGAGGTGAGTGTGCTTGACACAGGCTGCCTCGGTGACTACTGAAGTGTAGCAGCACTATTATGGATGATAATACTGGCACTATAGCGAGTCTCACACCAGATAAAAGTGCTTGGCTTTTCGGTCCCTCTGGGGTCCTTGATGGACCCGTAGTGTGTTAGAGCGGAAAAAAGATAGAAGATATCTGTGGAAGCTTTTATTTCATAGAAACGTGTCTGACCCTTTCGTCTTTCAGAGCAACATTTCCAAAATCCCTGATCTTTCTCAGTCTGTTCAGAAAAAATATGCAGATCAATTTGATTTGATCTTTATGTCTCAGGGAATCTATTCACTGAAATTTGCATTTGCCATTTTAATTACAAAGTCATCACCATAGCTTACAAATATTTCTGTTTCACACATACAAATTCTACAAATGTCAGCCTGAAATCATTACAGGACATGGTAATTGTTTAAATGCGTTTGCATATTCTGCAGTGTTAATGGAGAAATGTAAATTATTAGTTCCCGGCTATATTCCATAATGGAAACGGTTTGAAAAAATGTGTTGAAGAAAATGCTGCATGGTGCAAACTTATGTTTCATAACTTGGGAAATTCAGAAACTATAGCAGAGCACACAAAAAAAGATAAGATAAAAAGAAAGATATGCAAATATATTTTAAATGTTTCATAAAGCAAAATGAAAGCATAAAATATTAATATTATGAATATGTTTTTACAGCATCTGTAGTGTTATTTACACTTGTGTTCAGATCAATGAACATCCAGTTCAGTCTAAAACAAGAAAAAGAGGTGTGACACCCAAACACCCACAATAATGAAAAGATTCAATACAGAAAGAGTTTTGTCTGTTACCACATATGGGTCTAAATACAGTTTAACACCCTGATTTTGGTGTTATTTTAATTTTACAGCAATCATTACATAAATAAGTGTCAAAATTAAATACACCAGACTGGAACCTAAACAGACATTATTAAATTAAACAGATTAGATTAAAATAAATTTAAATAGATCATAGATAAATAAATAGAATATTTAAAAAAAATGCTTGATAAGCTGTCCATCACTGGTGAATTGTTAATAGCCAGTTTAAGTAAATAGTATAAAACTATTAGGTTATTGTGTTAGTTAACACCCTATTTAACATACTGTATCTAATCAACAAAAACAATACATAATTTGTTCCTGCAATGCTTTAAAAATGATCATAGGGTTGTAAAGTTTACTGCATTTATAGAAAGTGCTGGATGCTGACTTACACGTTGTTGAGAGAAACAAAACACAGCGAACTTTCCTTGAACTCTGCAGAAATGTGATAAAAGGAAGTGCTTGTCTGGTAAGATGGAGGCCAGGAACAAATATTCTTACATTCACATAAGTAATGCAAAAACAAAGCTCAAGTACATCTGTGATCGCCTCACTCAATGGAGAGGATCCATTATAAAGACATTGCAGATGTATAACTACACTTATGATGATAAATGTATAAACAGAAAGGTGGAGAACATCATGTTCTTTTTGCTTGAGTTCCACATTATGCTGATAAATGTTTTCTTAGATATAAACACAGACCTTCAGTCAGTTAATTAATTTTCTCCCAGTTAGAGTTGGAGAAATGGTTATATTGTGTTATATAGACAAATTAAGTTTTAAAGTTTAGTGACTGACTCTTTAAAGATTAAATCTTGTAAAATTCCAGTTATATTTCTACAGTATCTTTATAGCTAACAAGTGCAATGAGAAAAGCACTTGGTGGATGTTTACTGAAACAGCTCAGTGCTGTTGACATTTTGACACAGTATTTCAGACACATTCTGTTAACAGATGTTTTGTTTAGGAGTACAGAGGTTTTTGTTACATGATTTTCAACACCTCTTTTGTTGACCATTTAGTAGAGATCCCAAGCCCAACAGAACATTGAAACAATGTATACAGTGAAAACCAAGAAAAGCTGGAAAAAGTGGAGATAAACTCCCACATCTTGACACAAGCATGACTACAAAAGAGAAAAACATTCAAGGAATGACAGACATAACGGTTTAATGTTTTAAAGAGAGAGAGAGAGAGAGAGAGAGAGAGAGAGATGTAAAAGCCAGTAGTGCCTCTGACAGCTTGCCTGGCACTTAATAGTTAATAGCTTGTTGTAGTGTTGACCTTCTTCCACCCATCACAACGGCTGAACAGCAGAGATCTTTAAATTAAATCTGAGACACTGAGCATGAGAGCGAGGCCACACTGAAACACACATGATAAGAAATGCTAAGCCTGGCTGGTATGTTAGCCTGGCTGGTATGCTCAAAAAATAGCATCAAAGAGTTTACACCTTTCAGGGGATTCAACCTCCCAATGACACCTAAAGTTGATTCCGTGCCTTAAGCTGGGATAGGGGAAAGAATTTTTACATCAAAAAAATTACACACCTAACTTTGCAGTGTCTCGCACTACCCACCCTACTGAACAAGCTCCTTTTGGCACAACTATGATGTTTTCAGTGAGACGATACTGCCCTTTGACACACATCTCACTACAACTCAAAGAACAGCCTGTACACTGGCATCCAGACAAGCCAGTGTGTGAAAGGAAGAGGAGTTTCATTCCCCGATCGAGGGATTACTGGAGCTTCTGCCCTTTGGCCAAGCTTTACTCTCTTTCTCTCTCACTTCCTTTTTTTCGTTTTGTCATTCACCATGGTTACAGTTTTACTTGCACTGAGAAACTTACATGGATGCTTTTGAATCCATCGGACTGTGTCTCGGTATATAGGGTAGTAAAACCACCTTCTGTAGCAGTTTATCAGTGTAACTGTAATATTATGTCTGTCTGGCCATCCATAACGTTAACAATTACGGTAGGTTATATAAAGTCTCTCTTGAAACATTGGATATTTTTATATATTTTATTGCTAAATGTATTCTATAGTTTTATTATCTGTTCACGAAAATTAAAAACAAGAACATGGGTAAAAATAGTAATGACAGGGGTGACATCACAATAGGAGGAGAACGTAACTCTAGAGCCTAAATGGCATCATGAATATTCCCTCATAAGTGTCCTAAAATACAGTATCTGTAACTGTAATCTCTGAAACAACTGCGGTAATGAGATCTATTATATGCAATGATGTGCAGATGTTTCATTCTAACATGAAAAATGGAAACGAAATAACATTCGTCTTGTAAACCATCCAGGCAAACATCCAAAACTAGAAACATTCAGTCTTTTCTTAGAACAGATAACTGGCACATCTTCATCCACAGTGATCAGATCCACCGGTCCCCAGACTCCCAGCTGCAGCCCTCGCCAGAAACACATGCAGATCAATGAAACAACACTCAAATCGGTAGAAGTTTTGGGGCTCTAATTACCATTATAAATCAATTGTTCATAAGCATAAATTCCCTCCATGGTGGGTCCACTCCCAGCTCACACATCTCTATTCATCTTTATGAGAATCCTGTTATTGGTTTAATTCTTAAGTAACTTTTCCTGAGTTTTAATTACTCACAAAATTGTGATGGATGTGGTGCACAGAAGCACAAACTCTATCCATAAAGAAGTTCAGATCTTCACGGATGATGTCACTGTGGAACCTATGTGTGTTTACAACCTCTGAGAAAGCTGATGACGTGACTGGAATCCAGTGCCATAGACTCATAAGCACTATTATAAATCATTTTAATCACAACTATATCCTTGGGAATACGCAGCATAAGTAGTGTGTGATCGATTGTAGAGCTAATGAGAAAAAGGTCCTTATTAATGTTATGATTATGTCTTAATTGCCTAAACAAAATTGAAGGAAACAGTGAAAATTGACTGTGGTAAGAAGAGACACAGCAGATGCATGCTGATGTTTCTTTATGCCCTGACTGCATGTTAATGTGGGTAGATGTGAGGGAGGAGTCATGTGTGTAAGTGTACGTTTGTGTGCACGGGTGATTGATGGTCTCAAAACCATAGCCCTGTGTGAAATGCCTCGGGGACCCGGCTGTAAACACACAGCCCCGGCTCAGCAATGTATCTGAGATTCTGACATCCCCCTTTTCCCAATATTCTCTCCATCCCTGCTGCTCTTTTCTACTGTTTTTTTCCCTTTTCTGAGATTAAGTACAGGTTTCCAAAACACGCACATAGTAATTTTCATCCTGCTTTGGCAGTGCATTAGCACCAGAGGCCGCATTAAACACCAATGTGTGCGTATGTGTTACAAAGAATGCATTATGGATCAATGAATGCAAGAGGGGATTATGGCTTTCGTGAGGCTATTAGCACTTCAAACGGGCAAACAGAAGAGCCACGACATGGCACAGTGTAAACACAAAATGGCGGCGGAGATTAGACGGGCAGGTGAGGGAGAGGTGAGCAGCTTCCTGTGCAAGAGGTCACTGTTATTATTGCCTGACACACATCGCTCGTCTGTGTGATCAGTATAAAGGCCCAGCTAACAATTTTAGGTTGTAAGTTTCAGTAATATTTCTGTTTAGTAACAAAAAAAATGTTTTTGGCAGCAAGATTGCAAAACGTGACATTTCAGGTCCTATTGATACAATTTAGAGAGACAGAAAGAGAGAGAGAGAGAGAGAGAGAGAGAGAGAGAGAGAGAGAGAGAGAGAGAGAGAGAGAGAGAGAGAGAGAGAGAGAGAGAGAGAGAGAGAGAGAGAGA
>JAZGTK010000201.1:44833-110893 GCA_036877625.1 Ambastaia sidthimunki
AGAGAGAGAGAGAGAGAGAGAGAGAGAGAGAGAGAGAGAGAGAGAGAGAGGGGCTTCAGCACAGGGATATACTTTTAGGGCAGAAGGAGGATAAAAAGTTCTCACAGCTGGTCTTCCCACATGCCATAAAGTATAGAAGTGACACTATTTAAATTCTACTGTGTCTCTGTGTGTGTCAGTCTCTGTGGTCACTCAGTCTCTGTTTATAAAAAAAAGCATCTTTTCAAGATTTGATGCAGTTAACCTCACAAACTCTGGCAAATCCAGTGATAAGTTCTTGCTCAAAAGCTCTCATTGTTTTAAGTCAGTATCTTGTAAACACGACTTTGTTTCCAGGCGGACTGCCAGAGACTGGGTAGTAGCCAGCCAATCAGATGGAACTAATGATTTTTGGTTACTGTGTGTCACATTTTGTGCCCAGTCATTAAACAACCTGTTGATTGTGGTTTATCTTGCATTATTATTTCATCAAAGACATAAATAACAGAAAATACATTATAGACTAAATTTATTACATATATTTAAATGTCCATTTGGTTCAGAATCTGTTTGGTGTTGATTTCATTATGCTGCAACACCTGTATTAGTTTCAGATATTATGTGCTAATCTCTTCATCATTTTAAAGGAACTCATTTGGCCGGGTTGAAGGCATGCTACAATTACTTAGAACCCTCTGGGAACCTGTTCTAGCACTGCAGAGGATTAATCAATGCCATCATCAGGGAAGCAATTAAAACTCAGGGCTAGGAAAGGTGTAGCCCTGATGCAAAGAGATAGCAAAGAAAATATAAGCTACAGAGCTTCTTCGAGGCTCACTCTGTATTTAGTAATGAACGTAACATGTCTCCCCAAGCTTTGTTAAAAATGAATCATCTTGAATATCACCAAAAAAGATGACAAAAACACTGAAACGCCAGCACAGTAAAAGTGGAATAGCCTCTCTCAGCCAAAATGAAATAGCACACACAAGCTAACAGGGTAATTCTTGGAGATCTACAGTCTTCCCTGCACACTCTTTTATCTTCTCACATGCAAGGATGTAAGTACCAACCAATTCTGCTTGTGCTCTTCAACATAAATATGTTTTTCCCATTGAAATGAAGGTCAGGTGATTTCTTGGAAGACACACTCATGTTATTTTACAGAGAGAGGATGATGTAAGTGGGTACACGATGTGCTCTTAGACACGTTGCACCAACGCATGGAAAGAGTCCTTCTGAGAAGGTTCTGTCCTCAACAAGTGTGATGAAACATCTGCTTGCTAATATAATCAAAGCTATCAGGCTGAAGTTTTGTTAAAAACCTTGTCACTGCGAGGGACAGTTCCAACCTTATTATGCCTTTTGGACACATTCACAGTCTACCTTATTCTTACAGGGCAGGATAAAAGCATACTATTTTGTCTCATTATAAAAAGGAGAACACTTACTTTGGAGGGTTACCAGAAGTGTTACTTTGATTTAAAGTGTTTGAGTAAATCTGGGCTGCTGCGCACAAGAACCAACTTGTCTGTGGTTTTAAATAACCATATGAAATTCGTACAAGCAGGGCATCAATTCAAAATGATTTGGATTCATTATGCAGATCTAAATTATATACCATATCTCCTGTAAACAGGTTTTCGAGCGTGCTTACAACCTCTATCTTACTCAAATGAGCAACGCTGCCCTTTCTGACAAGGCAATGAATACTTTCTGCCTTGATGGCCTAGATAGATATTTTTGTGTGTGGCAATCGCTATCAATCTCATAGCCCTTAAGCTATGCACACTTCAAAAGAGAACACTACATGGGGTTTGTCATTGAAAGAGCACACAGGATATTTGAGCCCTGGGGTGAAGGTTGCCTCTCTAGATGTAGGAGAACAAGCAAGATGCTCTTTTGCTCTAGGCAGGCATCTTAACAACACCCTCCGAGTATCTAGAGACCCAAACGTCCGCATATGCATGCAGAGAGAGATGTGGGCGAGTTTCTCATCTCCAGCAATGTCTCTGCAGTTATGAAAAACCTATTGGCAGGTTCCACAAATGTAAAAAAATTGCAGTCTGATTTTATATCAGTAAATGTCTTGTTGTGGGAAGAAAGACCAAGAATATATCTATTTGTGTATCTAATCTATAAAAAACAATTCCTAAACAGTTACTTTAAAGTGACATGTTTAACTTTATATAAGTTTATGAAAGTAGTTAGTCATTATAAAAAGTAACTAATATACAGTTACTTTTTGTATTACTACTTTTTAAGTGCTATCTGAAGTGCTATATTTGGTTAAATACAACTTTTTGGTACTCCAGTTTGCAATAATATACAAACTACACAGTGAAAAGGTGCAATCCCAGCATTTAAAGCAACAAACTGTAAGTTTTTTTTACTCTCATGCACACCTGAACTTCAAAAAGAGACATACCACTGAGGAAACACCTACATTCTGTTATTTTGCCTACTACAAATAGCAAGTACACCTGGATTTCACTTAAGCATTCTAAAGAAAATTGATTATGCATTCTACAATACTTGAAATGCATTGCCAGCAATATTTTTCCTTAAGTCAGCACTTCTAGCCGTCCAAGTTGCCAAAACTCAGATCACAATGCTAATTCAGGCATGCTGGAAATGCAGCCATAGGCAAACTGTACCAAAAACTTACAGATCCTTAATGCCCAGGAGAAACATTAATACTGCTGCTTAGATGAGCCAGCACTGGATTCCTACGAGAATTGAGGAAATCTCATGTATTTGTTCCAATTGGCCTGAAAGCTGTGTGCATGTGAGCAAATGTGTATATTTCAGAGAGCGGGTGAGCAAAGGAGAGAGAGAAAGAGAGATTTCTTATGCAGTCTTCTACATCCTTAAGGTTTGCATGTAAGACAGTGCCTACTGTATACTTTCATGCCTCCCAGGTACTAAGGGTTATGCACAAGGAATTTGAAACAAAAATACTAAACAACTGCTATAGAAGACAAGCATTGTGTAACCAAACTTTTGACTCAAAACTCAATATAGCCCTTCTGATAACCAGCCTTTTGATAACCAATATAGCCTGTCCTTGCCTTGTTCAGCCTCTCCCTGGATTCACCACAGTGCCCTCTAGTGAGGGCGTGGCTTAATGTACAGCGCAATAATAACAGCCTAATGTAGGACAAGATAGATGCAATCATACATATGCAACACAAGGAAAAATAGTACCTAATGTTGAAAAATGTATCTCTAATTATCTTATCTAGATAATGTCACATTGCCAATGAGGTTTACAATTTATTTGTTAAAGAAATTCCAGACTAAAATATCAGGCTTTGGTTACTGTATACAATTTGTAGGATGTATTTGACATAATCATTAATTAGATTCTCAGAATATACCTTGGAAATGCTTTATATATAAAAATAAATGAATAACAGCTTTTCTGTGGAAAAAATATGAAATTTCTTTGACCGTGTCTTTGTATGTTCTAATTAGCAGAACCCAGCAGCTCCACAAATAGAACTTTAATAATGATTATTAAAAATGCACCCTGTCATGAGAACATTGTCTGGTGAACAAACAACTTTTACAACATACCTGAGATTTTTTGCATAACTAATTCTCCAAAATCATTTTAGTTTGTTCTAAAGAGCTGTACAAACTGAAACTCAGCAAAACAATTACAAAAGACTTACAAAAAGCATGTGGTCAAAACAAATGTGCGTTGTTACTATCTTAGTGTTTTTATAATAATTTGAGTGTTTTTCAGCTTTTAAACCAAGTCCCTGTCTTGGCACCAAAATGTCCTTTTTTGTGCAGATGGTATGTTGATTTTCCTATTGAAAGTTTAATCATTTGACCAGTGAAAACAAGACAATAGGTTGATTACTATGGCTGCCATTATGTCACCTTATATTAATAAATTAGAGACTTTTTCTGTGATAATGTATTAAAACAGGAAGTTGGAATGGGTATAGGATCCTCAAAGCTGATAGACAAATCAGCAATACACATAATCCACAAATCTAATGTTGATTTTATGGGGTGTTTAAATAATTCATCCCAATAAAAGGGAATGAGAATGCACATACTAACACAAAGCTCTTTTATCTCACCCAACATCTACAGAATAGTCAAATAAGAGGATAATTAACATCTATCAATAAGAGATGTGAAGAGAAAACAGCTTTATGTCCCCAACGCTAGTGAATATGAGAGCAGAAGACTGTTATCATGTCAACACACTAAATTCATGTTGGCCTGAATCACTTTGGCTGAGTTCAGTGGCCCGGCATTGGTTAATATGACAAGCCAGCGATGCGACTGACATGGAAGAGCAATGAAAAATGGATACACAATCTGTTTGTCGCTGGCGGAGCTCCACCAGTCTCCCTTGCCTCTGTGTTGACTCTTACTTCCAGCTCTATAACATCAGGAAGTTGGACTTGGGTTGACAAGAAATGGTTTGAAAGGTTGTATTTAATGCAATATGAGTTCAAAGCACAGTGTATATTTATACTCTACAGCCAAGTAATTAAAGAGTATGTAAAACAGAATGCACTATGTAACGATAAATGTTTCAAACAGTGGTATGCATGCTCCAACCAATCCTAGTGGAGTGCATCGAATGTTAACAGAAAGGACTGAATTCATAAAAGATGATGGCCTGAATGATGGTTGAGTAAACACATTAAAAATTGCCTAATTTTTCAGCTTATATCTACTGAGAAATAAGCTTTGTAATCAGTAAATATTTGCTTTGTTTTGTCTAAAGCTCATTTGCATGTGTTAACTCATTAGGCGGGATGTCATGCTGCTTTGGAAGCCTGTCTGAAACCATTTACATTTATGAATTTGGCCGACACTTTCATCCAAAGTGACTTACAATGCACTTAAGCTGTACATTTCATCAGTACATGTGATCCCTGGGAATTGAACCCAACTGTCCTGCTAACTCTTAGCAAGTAGCAAATTCTTGTACCAAACTTAACAGGAATAAAGAGTGATGATTCTATGAACTGACCTTTGACTTGTGTTTTCCAAACCAGCTGTAATTCCAGAGAGTGCAATGAGCCCTAAAGAGGACATCTCTCAATCACCCTAACTGGCTTTTTAACTTATTACAGTTTTTAACTGTAATGTGAGTCATCTAAGCTGCTTCCAGTCAGCTTTTCTATTCCAAACACAATAATCAGATTATTACCATCTCAGGACTTTGTGGTAAAACATGAGATGCTTAACTGAGAAAAATCATAGTGCTAAAGTCTCTTTATGACAATTAGTAGGCATATTAAGTGATACTTACTAAGCAAAACTACTATTACTTTAGTTTTTTACACATTTTATGAATTGGAATGAAACCCTAATCGTTAATGAAAACATAATAAAAACATTTTTGCTAATTGAAATAAAAAATGTAACAAACACAATTGTAAATAACATCAAATAAAATGAAATATACTGTATATTCAACTACATAAAAATATATCCAACTAAAATAAAATAAAAATTACCTCAAATTAATACACAGTATAACTTTTAAAAGCCAGATTCATTAAAATACAATTTTCCTTAGATATTTACACAGAGTAAACATTTAAATTTTAAATCAATTACCACATTTACTGCCTTAAAATACTAAAATAAAAAACCTGCAAACCTCAAACTAGAAAACACTATATATTTAATGCTTTAAGTATTTAATCATAATTTCTCTTTTTAGCAGAAGTGTGTTAAAAATTCAAAACAAAAAATAGAAAAATTTAGTTAAAAGATGCAAAACTGAAAGAAATAGATGTATGGCTGATGCCTGCAGAGAGATTGTCTGAGTGTGAAGAGGTGTGTGTGTAGACAGATGTAAGCAGTTGGTATTGGGCTATTTAAGAGCTTCTGTGTGGACGTTTCTTTCAAAGCCATATGCAGGACACCTGACTTCCACTCAGCTGTGTGCTGCTCCCCGGATCTGACCTTTGTCTGAAGACTGTCAATCTTGTCAAGTTGTAACAATGTTAGAGAACATGAGCTATGTGTAGTTTGACCTGACAGAGGCATGTATGTGAGTGTTTCTGTGTGTTTAATCGGTTATTGTACAGTATATATAGAAGGAAAATGTTCCTTTAAATCTACAGCCAATTTTTGCACCTCAGTACACACTGACTTTTGTGCACAATAATATGCAAAAAACACCACAGATGTAGAGAGTGACTGGCTTCTCCTATATGTCAGGGGTTTGAACTAAGGTCAATGCATTTCAGTTAAGCTGCTTTGAAATAATATTTATTGTAGAAGAACTCTCTACTGTATAAAGAGCTCTTTAAATTGCATGTTAAATTGAAAGCAACAGAACAGAACATCTCTCTGATGCATAGCTACTCTGTCATTACAAATACTATGTATACACCTCATTCACAGCATATTCACAGGAGACACACACATTCACACACACAGACGACATCTGTGTAAACAGATGTTTCATGGCATGGGAACTGGTCCAGTTCTAAAAAGTTATTTTTTGAAAAAATAACACTCACAAACATCAACATTTGCTGAAGCACATTTGAATCCTGCTCGCTAAAAAAACACAATTATTACAAAAGTGTGTAATCAAAAAAAGACATCTCCAGTAGTTAATTTCTGTCTCAGATTAAGGTTTATACGGAGCTCGAGGGTCAAAGCATCAAAACAATCTGTTCAATTTATCCAAACAATTCATATAGCATCTATTGAGACATCTCAAGAATTTATCTTCATGACATTCTTACATACAGACATTTAAACAAAGTCTGCCAGAACTATCTGAAACTGATGGAAAACATCGCACGATTCTAGCATCAGACTGGCGTCAATTTGATATGAAGGTCATAAAAGGAGAAGAGATAACTTCACCATGTTAAAAACATTATGCTGTTATCTGGATGCTGTATCCTGTGCACTTCTTTTTATCTGAGATCTGTGTGCGCGCTAAATAAAGAGGTAAGTATCCAGATGACATTGCCTCTGGGCTGATCTGGGGACGCTCTCCTTATCGGCACACTGCATATCTGATCTCTGTTTCTTCTGCTGAAAAACCATAAAAACAAATATTAAAAAAAGAACAAGAGAAACAGGAAAAATGTGAGTTTCTTGAGGGCGGAAATAAAGCCCAACTGCAAAGGCATTTGGGCTAGTTGTAATGGTACTATTTCAATGTGTCAGTTGTAGTTTGGGTTTAATCAATAATTCCAAGGTTAACCGAAACCTACAACACTAGGGCTGCAACCCAAACCATCCACCGTAAGTCTCATCAAACCAGACTTTACTAGTGTACAGCTATGTAGCACGATAATGGAGCATTTGAACTTTGTGAGGGTCATGGTGGGTGCAGCGCTGGTGGAGGCCAGCATGAATTATGGGAGTTTTGCCTGCATGTGGCAACCATTTGGAGCCTTGATGTCACCCGCCTCCTTAATAACTCCCATGACCTGGTAAGAGTCACTTTGGTAATCCTCTGATAAATCAATGTCTGTGTTAAATGTCACTGGCCTTAAAAAGAGAGGCTGACTGAAAGACCTCCAATGCACCTTCGCACACAGTGACAAAAATTTGCTTTAATAGTTTTCAGGCTGGAACAGCTCGGGTTTGAGCCCCATGCTGCAGTTCATTCTCGCTGCTTCATATTAAAGAAAAAGTTTATTACTTAAAATAGCTGTTCCCCTGCTATGCTAGCAGCCATCAAGACATGAAGGAAATAATTGACACTGTTGTTCCAGAGATGTGAGGAAATGCGGGAGGGTTGACTTATTATCTTTTAATATAATAAGTCTTTTAAGTGAAGAAAGACACAAAACCTATCATTTCTGATTTCTTGCTATATTTGTGAATCACTGTAAACATTCTGATTCATTCAGAGCAATTTTACAAATCCGTCTGAATGCTCCATTCCTCATAACATAATTTTTCTTATTAACCCCAGTCATCTTGTGTTTGCTTGTCAGATGCACTGTTTGTCTTCAGATGGGTGTCTGACCACACCCATCTGAACCATCAGCACACTGTTTGGATTGCCTCCCTTACCATAAACCTACCTCTTAAAACAGAGCTAAACTGTTGATAAAGTTGATAAAAATGCTCAAGATTAAACACCAGCATTGTCATGATACAATTTGCTGTGGCTTCACATCGTGACTGATTGGTCACATAGCATTTATCACTCAATTGTCTCAAAAGTTGTATTCATGAGCAAAGATGGCAACATTTATATCCGGTACCACTGCCATTGGGATAAATAAAAAGGCTAATTGTTTACTTTCCTCATGTATTTTTTTTGTCTCTAGCTCCTAGGAATTCCTAGACAGTCAAAGACAAAGACAAGATTTGTTGGCCCTTTTGAGCATCATAAAAAAGGCAGTGAGAACCCAGAGCATTATGTTCACCACAAAGACAAGAGAACATTGTGAACCACATTTGAGAAAGGATTAAATATGCCATGTGAAACAGAGCAAAAGGCATGACTATAAAGCATAATTCAGCTGTCTTATTCAGTTTAACTTCACCTAAAACAGAGGGAGAGACCAGTGTCCTATTTTCCTGGAACTGACAATGAGAAGAGGCTACACTGCTACTTATTAGACGGCTATTGTACCACACAGTTATTAATATTGATTTCCTCCTTAGGGAATATCAATTCTGTTCTACTGCTGCATACATATCCTAATGATGGGACTTAGCCCTCAAAGAAAACTGCAGCCCATTGCAGATTCAGCAAACCGCAGGACTTGTGAAACCAGAGCTGTACTCTTATATAAACAAGATAATGTCGCAATGAAATTGTCCAGCCTAATACACACACATGCATCAGTTTTGACAAATCAACATCAGCCGTATCTGCGTGTTCTCTTATTGCATTTTCTCTTCACGTGCAATTGTTCGCAGCAGCAAACACGCAATTATTGATACTTCTGTCACACAATAATAGCATTGTTCTGTCTTCAGAATGGAACATGTTGACACCCAATTGTATCATTATTCAATTCCCATGGTGTTTTCCGACAGAAGCAATGCAGGCTGCAGCAATTCTTAAAGTTCGCCGCAATATTCCCAGGATGGTATGCGGTGCTATTTATTCAAAAGCATTCAATCATAATGTCACTGGTGTTATAGAATGCGTTATTTCTCGAGGTTTCCGAGGTCTGGGCTACAATGAGAGGTATTCTGTATTTTTCATACAGATGAGGGCAGTTTATCTCACTTTATGAAAGTCGTTTTGAGGGGAGAGTTTTATCATATGGAGGAAAGGTGATAACTGAGGCTGGAGGTTATGATTAGCTGAAGTATTTTTTGACACTTATGACTATATGTGTCTGTTTAACTGCTTGCTGTTTTAAAAATAATGACAGTAAGAATAAAAACAACAACAAAAAAAGATGAAAAAAATGAGCTTAAAAAGGCATTTTAGCATAGCTATTAAAAAATAAATTGCTCAAACTAATAGCTTCAGTATTCCTTTAAAGAATGCAGAAAATGTTATTTTTTAGCATGTCTATCATAACAGGGATGCTAGGAGTGAATACAAGCACAAGGTTATTGTTATATCAGAAATACAACATCCCTTCAAATAAAAATCCAGCAATCTGACACTTTGACACCTTGCAAAGTTGCTTCTTTTTAATTAATAGACACGCAACTAGTATAAATCTCTTTATGATTTAAGACATTCTCCTAGTGCAGACACTAATAACATGCACTTCTGACCTCATCCCTAGTGTTTATGATTGAGTTCACTCCACATTTTAGAGTGATATAATGATTTCTAAAAGCAGCCCTTTGTTCTGTATTATCAATGATTGGCACCCCACCAGCAAGGTTAATATGACTTGAGCTGCACTGATTAATGGATGATTGTGTATATAAATTCAATTTGGCTGAGACCCAAAACAGATTCTGCTCTCCAGTGGGTGTGTTAGGTTTGTCAATGTCCTCCAACGAGAGGAAAAAGGACATAATGTGTTATCTCCTACCTGTAGCAAAAGCAGGATTAAGTTCAAGGACCGGCCACTGCAAAACTCAGAAAAATAAAAATAAGTTGTCTTACTGGCTTTGTTATACAAATGAGGAAGAAAAATAAATAAAAAGTAAACCAGTCCACCTGCATCATGTATAATTCATGGTTTCACACCGCGAGAATGTCACAACAGGCGAGCCTCTGTCTCTACCCACAATGCCCTGCCTGTCTTACAACTGTGCTCTTATCCCTAATGACTGAGGTTAGCATGAAGAAAGATGAATCTGACCCACAAGCCAAGGGCCCTATCACTGTCTTCTCTGAAAGACACCAGTGGCTCAGAGTCCCCAGTGGGCTCCAATTAAGTCCAAATGCCCGACTGTTTAATGGAGTCCTCCATGGCATGTTTCTAAATCTGACCTTGCACCCTACTTCTAACCAGTCCCCGTGTGAAGAACGTGAGAAGAACGTTGAAGAACCAGAGCCTGGCTGTTTCAGCTACGTCCAGTAATTAAGAGTGAGTGTCAGCAGGAGATAAAGAGCACCATTAGATAGCCCCAAACTGTGAGAAACACACTTTTTCTTCATGGGATTGTAGGCTAATCTTATTTTACTGGAACTGCACTTCCCCCGCACTCACCTTTGATGTGTAAATTAGGACAGAATCGAAGAAATAAACACCATCACAAGCCAAGAGAAAATGGATACTTTGGCAGAGAATATATATTTTGAGGGATGGACACAATGGCACAAGGACAGAATTTCTGCTTCATCATAATTGAACGTTACTTAAAAGGGATGGTTTCAATGCCACCAAAATTTCTGTAGCATGTCTACAATCATTTTTACATCCAACTAGTACCGGTGCCCAAATGTATGTCATCAACAAATATGATAAACAAAAACATTTGCGTCTGCATTTCAGACCCAATTAGAGAGAATTTACATTCAGAATTTACAATTTACATTGGTGGTTAAAGTGTCCTGAATTGGTTTTCCATAGAGCTTATTAGCATAATGATGTCTTCAAAACTTTTTTAGGCTGCATCTAGGAATCTTAAACAGACTGAACAGAGAACTCAGTTTAACATAAGAGCCAAAGAGATTTACAGCTAAACTTAACCATTAAATATCACAGAGCTTCTTTCCACTGGGCAGCTGCTCTCCCCAGTAGATTGTTTTCCACTATTTCTGCTCCACCTAAACAGTAAATAATAAAATGATCCTGACACACATTCTTATTTCTTCAGGCTGTAGCTTGAGTATTAAAAAGCTGCAGAACGGTGGGGTAAATAAAGCCATCAAAATGTTTTGACTCCTCGCCTTTGCAGCCTGCTCTTTCCCGCTCAAAAAAAAAAAAAAAATCTCAGACAAGCTGTTGCCGCTTGCAGCCTAAAATATAAATGTGACAAAATAAATTATAAATTGACAATACCGCAAAGCCAGTTTCGCGAGTCAGGCGGTTTGGGTTCAAAGGAAACCCAGTTACCTTTTTGACATGACTATACATGCTCACCATGATCCCTGGCCCCAAAAACAATGTGTTATCACTTGAGGTTTGTCTGCATTTAATTTTAACATCAATACCTGCTTGTGACTTTAGTCTGCCTGTCAGAGAATACACAGCTGGGCTCAGAGCGAGCATGACAGCTTTGTCACTAGTGGGAATATGCTGTACAGAACTTTGGCTGTGGGACTGTTTTTGTCCGAGACACAGAGGTCCCACAGAGCCTGTCTCAGGAAAGACTGTCCCTGCATCTGTTTCCACCCCTCACTGGCCAGAACGCCCTTGAATCTTCTGCGTCTGTGTTTCCTTACGTCATCCCCTGAATACTGCTAGAAATCTTGATCCCCATGTAGAGGACACCAAGGACATGATAGCATTTTCAGCTGCCTGGCTCACCTTCATTCAAGGTTCTGTTGAAACTGTTCTACTTACCAGATACATTAATAATGAGCATATTGTATATGTTAAAAACGTATACATATACATCCATACACATTTTATCTTTTAACTACAGACACATTTATGCCACAGGATGTTTTGGATTTGAGGAATAAAAGGAAAGTAACTAAAATAACTTCTGGACAGGCTATTATTTAGCATCATTTTAATCAACATCAAGTTGTAATTTTAGTTGTCAAATTCTTTTAAATAATCAAGAGCATGATTATTACGAGTGTAACAGGATTGTGAGCTATCACAAAATGGATATGAAGAAATGGATATGAAGGATTTAGTCATAGTTTTGGATATATTTAATAACACCACACACACACACACACTGCATTGTAAGTATAAAACTTACTCTTATAGACATAAGGCATTTGTGTAAAAGAGAGGGACCAATTCTTTCATTTTAGATGCAAAACCTTTCTTGCCCAGCATCTTTTTGACAATAAGCTCAGAAAGTCACAGTATGGACAGTATAGACAAGTGGACAGTAGTGTGGATGAATTTACCTCTGCAGGGCTTGTATCTTCTCCGCTGTGATTCCCTGAACTATCTTCTCCAGCACATCTGTGTCTGAAGTTGGCTCTACTATCACTTGCTCCTTGGTGAACGCGTATCGTCCAATCAGCAGCCCCAAAATAAACACACCCAGACCTGCTAGCAGGTATTTGGCGAGGCAGGTCCCAGTCCGTCTCTGGCCCTTGGGTACCGTCCGGCTGAAACGAGATACGTAATTAGGATCCTCCTGCAGACGCTCAAAACGTCCGTGGGGAGATACGGATGGTTGAATTGGCTCCAGGTCTGGGTCCATGCCCCCGCCAGAAGAGCTGCTCACAGGTTGATGCTCAACACACTCCAGCTGAAAGCGGTCCAAACCTGGTTCCTCCAGCTCCTTCTCCATATCCCATTCCAGCTCCAGAGAGGCTGTGTGCAGCTCCTCACTGTCCATATCCCGCATACGGAGAGATCCATGGCCAGCACGTACCTTCCTGTACGCCATGTTTGTAACTGTACACACACATATAGACAAAAAACAGATTTAATCAAATATTACAGATATGATTACAATTTGAAACGTAATCGCCTTATTCAATTAATAGTACTATATCAAATAATTGTTAACTCA
This sequence comes from Ambastaia sidthimunki, assembly GCA_036877625.1. Taxonomy (NCBI): domain Eukaryota; kingdom Metazoa; phylum Chordata; class Actinopteri; order Cypriniformes; family Botiidae; genus Ambastaia; species Ambastaia sidthimunki. The sequence continues at coordinate 57,854 of JAZGTK010000201.1, forward strand.
TAAAATTATCCACAATTTATAAAAAAACAAACAAAAATTGTAAGCATCACGTAAAACGCGTTTTAAGTCTTTGAGCACAAATTTACATTTTGACGTGAATGTAACATTTCATATTAACCTCAAAACTCTAATCGCTACCATGCATTAATTTAGCATCTACACACAACCTAAGAAGCACATAACTAGTGCATACAGTATAAATTATTATCTAAAATAGTTTACGAGATCCTGGGTTCTGTTTTCAACATAAAAATGTCTCCTCTGTGTCTCCCCTGAGGTGAAAGAGAATGAATATTACTTCTACTGGGAACTACTGGGAACCTTCCGAAAGCGTCCAGTCAAGAAACTTAATAAATATTCAAGAGCCTTTTTTTTTTATTTTATTTAAATCACCGGATAATTAACACAATAATATCAATATTATTATTATAATATTATTATTAACAATAATATTATTAACAGTAATATCTGTCTGTCAGCCAATATGTTATGTGTTATCCCATGACATAATTAATATTAATAAATAAAGCTCTTGCCTTTGCAGGACTTGAAAAGTATAGGAGAAATAAAAAAATTTCACAAAAAAATGTAAGGCAGTTTAATGTGCCTCCCATAAACATCATCTTTATTATGAATGTAATATATACATATATATATATAACGTCATGCTATAGTTTATTGATAAGCAATACAATTTTCTGTCAATTATAAATGCAGCTGCGTATCACATTTTAAATATTAGGTTCTATATATTCAGGTTATAGGTTACAAATTACTTTTTAAATTGTGAAGTAAAATTGTTTACTGAAGTTCTGAAAACTTATATGGAAGAAAGTAACTAATTAAATTAATAACATAAATCTAATTTATTTAGATTTCTAATCATGTATTTAAAATATAAAAATGTATATTTTAAGTTAACGTTAGTTACTGTAACTATGGTAATATTATATAATTGAGACATGCAACACAAAAATGAGCAAACTCTGAAGTAAAGCAATAAACTGTGAGTTGCTGTGGTTGGTAATTTTGTCAGTTAAAGTCTTTAGTGTTTATAGGGCCAGTACTCCTGCACAAAGCATTCTATATACAGACAGGGAACAATCTCAGGGCGGGATGTACAAGCTCACAGTTTGACTGTTACTGCTGAAAAAGATCATTAAGGGTGATGACTTGGTTGGTTCAAATTCATAAAAGAGAACGGAATGTCTCGATGTACCATCAAATTTAACTATCCCTTTAACAGACACTACCATCAAACTCAGAACAGCCCTGTCGATAATAACAAAACTCCAAACTGCCCAGAAATTCCAGACCATGCACACGGCCATTTTCCAGTCAAATGGAGCTCTGGAAATAGGTTCCCTTTTAAAAAAATTACAGCGCCAAATCTCTGCTGCTAGCAGAGAGAGACAGTCTGAGAAACCTTTGATAGTCAGACTTAAAATAGTCATTTAGAGGTGGGGAGAAATCTCATATGATAGAAGGAAATAACTTTGCAACTACTAAACATTCGACGCACGTTTTGTCAAAAACAGCACTGAGATTTTTACAACACATTTCGTACATTCACTTTGAGTGTGTTCCGTGCCTCAGCCTTTTATGTCATTTGTAGGGCAGATATTTTCTGTTCTCACTCCTTTATGAGAATGAAGGGATATGATTTTTTCACTTTTAAATAGGCATCGAAGAATATGAGAAGAGAAACCTGAGGTGAAAATAATGTGCTTTTGTCTCTGAACATCAATCTTCGGTGCCCCACAAAACGAGGAAACGAAGAGATGCGCACAGGAACTTCATTTACACTGTGACCCTGGCAATGATATGGGTTGTCAAACTCTCAGGACAGCGCTAACCCTCATTTTCCCTTAACTCTCGGCTCCTCCTAACCCCTTGCGTTCAGCTTTTTGCTCACAGACTGACAGATGACGCTCAATCACCAGAAATGTCAGTAATTTAACGCCTTTCAACTACCCAACAGGGCCATCAATTAAAGTCGTGGGGAATACACCATCTTTGACTTTTCTCTGTGATTGATGTTGCTGGGAAACTGAAAAGATGCTTCTTCATATGCTGCATTTCCAGCCTGCTAGATGCAATCTGCACCTATTGATAATGCAATGGGGGGAATCACTGCAAATCAATTGCGTCTGCTAATAGCATTGCTTATTTACACGCACTGCCTGCATTGTTTAGTGCCTGATTTGGTAAAGGAATTATGCATATCAGACAACAGCATAAACATGTCCAGGCTGAATTTTAGCCATTTCAGCCAACTTTCCACCTGCATCTGCTCTGTAAAATGACAAGTGTACTCAACTACACAACACAATTACAGCTCACTTCTACATTATTGTGATGGATTACGGCTGCCATGATCAATAGAAACTGTACGCAAACATCTCTTTTACATGAAATTGCGTTTAGCTGCTGTTTTCTGCAAGCAGGTACCGTACCGCAAAACGCTAATTGTGTGAGGCTAACAGCACTGCCTTTTGTGAATAAAGCGCATTCTATAATAAGCCATATTTTGCGTAAAAGAAAACTATAACAACTTATTTAAATGACAATAGAGCAGTGCTATACCAGCACAGATAGCACCTGGTTAAGATGCATCAGTTTTGCTTAAAAATATGACTGTTTATTGAATTTATCCCTATGTGAGGAAATAAAATGTTTAGATTTAGAGTCGCTAGCAACATTACATTTGTTACAAATTGATTTAAACAAGCAACTGCACTGATACTCTATGAAGTATGGACACCAGATAAGAAATGTCTTGTGTTTTTGGGTTTATCTTATCAATATTTATGAAACCCGTCAGGACAGCATTTATGTTTTCCAGGAATGTGTTTAGACAGGCTGAGTAGATCATGTCAGCCCCAGTGGTGGAAGGCCCAGGTACTGCTTGGGGCAGCCAAGACAGCATGCTGGGAAAAGCAAGAGTAATGGCACCTATCAGATGATGCTAGAAGTATCTTGGCCTGAATCCCTCAAGAATCATCCAGTATGGACTACTGTGTCCTCTCTATAACACCCCCCAATATACTGTGGACACCTCATGGATGTCAGCTGTTAGACCTACAACAAATTGCCTACATATAGCACAGACCCATTACACATGCTGCAAACTCAAAATTATCTGGCTGCACAATCAGGAACAGCTCCAAATCAATGTCTTAAATAAATTAATAAGGTTTATATTAGAAGGGATGAATTATGGGATGACTTACATCACATGCTGATTAAGTAAGTAATCATAATAAATTACATATGACAATAAATCACAAAGCTGGCAATTGAAGATCATTCAAAGACATTTAAATGTTCTGTCTGAGACATTACAAAGTAGCTTTAGTTAATATACTGTATTGTTTTATTTTAATGCAGATAAAGTCTTTTACTGATGCACAGTTCTCATATATGTATATGAACGCTACAATATAAACTACAATAATAAACTACTTTCTATGTACACAGGTACTTGTTATCCTCTCAGAGGTTAGTGTGGGTAATTACCAAGAAATATATATTTTATATTTCTAACAAAATACAATAAAACTAGCCTACTGGTAAAAGTAAAACATTAAGAAAAAATGCTCACAATGCCTGTTCTTCTTCTTCTTTTGTCCTTGCAGGAGGTGAAGAAAAAAGTAAAGAAAAAAAGAATAAGAAAAGAGACATCTCAGCATTGTCCCGCTTACCTGTCATCACATCTGACATGACCTTGTCAGTTACCTTAGTTAGAAAACATGAAACTAGCTGTCAATCATGCCAGCAGCTGCTCATGTCACACAGGGCAAAGCAAACACAGGTTCTGAAGAATAAGTTAAATCTAATAAGAACACAATTTTTCATTCTCACAAAAACTGTCCCTTACAAACGCTTTCATAATGGGAATATCATGAAAGCATGTAAATTACTGATCCAGATTACTTGAGGCTTCCTACAATATGTCAAAGAAAGAAAGTTTGCATATATAGGAACCCCAGACTAACATTTATTTCCAGTTCTGACAGTTCTTATAAGGACGACGATTCTGCAATGTCAGATATGATGGATTTCGATTCTGATGGTTCTCAGCATGGTTTCATAGAGCTAGACATCTACCAAATTTATGGAGATGCGTGTCGTCGTTTTCTTACTAAGATAATTCTGAATTCACACAAGGTGAAACACAACATAAGCCCGTGGCAGAAATAGGCCAGGCCACAGAAAGCATCTTCAGGCCCAAGACACCACAGAAAAGCCTTATTTTCATATGACACATGAATAAAATATGCATCCTCAGGGGTACACGGTACATATCTTGGAGGCCTCACCCACATTAAATTCTAAAATATACAGCCATTTACCAGAAGGTCAGACCACAATGTTTTCTCCAAACTGCAAGTCAAATACAAGGATTAAATATTGTTTTGCTGGTGACCCCTCTAGCAGTTTGTTAAAACAACATTTATACATGTTTTATGTTCTTCGAATAAGGGTAAACTAAAAGCAAAATATACCATTGAATAGGATTTTTTAAAAATTGTCCCATACTGTATATTTATAATGTTGTTTGTATATTTGTGCTGTTTTAAACGTTTATTGAAAGATTTATGCAAATTGAGTAATAGTGCTAACACAGCTAAAACATTTGTGTATCTGATTGATAATGCAAATCAATAATGCCATCTGGCAAAATTCAATGGGACTGTTCCCACCCCTACCATCCAGGAATCGCAAACAGCCTTAAAATGTCTGAAGATTTACTCTCTATCATTGCATGAATTACTGCTGCCGTGATCAAACCTAAATTCTATCTAAACTTTTCTAAATTTGTGTTTATCTAAAACACAAATTTACTTACCAACTGCATTCTTCTTTATGCCACACATATAGTGCTAACTACTGTGAATAAGGTGCTATGCATAAGTATAATTTACACAGAAACAAAGTTTACTTATGCTGAAAAACATTCTTAACTTTAAATACACATGGTGCAGTACTATACCAGCGCAGATGGCATTTGGTTAAGGGTGGTTAATAATTAACACACAGCTTTTTGGGTTGAAATGTGGTACACAAAAGTGGCACAGCTATTTAGCGAATGGTCCCCTGTAGTGAAATTAGATTGCATTTGTAGTAGTGGAGGAGGTGTTTTTATGACACGCACTACAATAAAATAACAAATCAAAGCAGCTTAGTGTGGTTAAAATCGCACACTATAAGATTAAACTGTTGTTGTGGAATTTTCTAATCCACATTTATTAACAAGGGAGAAACTACCAGTGAAACTAAAGTCGTCCAGCAGTGATCCTGTGAAATATGTTTCATTTGTGCATTCAGATCAATACCCGCAGGTGAGACAGATACCAAAGCGATGAAGATACAGCCAAATTAAAAGACAAATCACTAGTTGCAAAAACACATCGGTCCAAGCATCCTATCAATAACCTGCATCCATTACATTCAGTGTGAGTGGAAACAGACAGTGAGTCAGAGGAAACATTCTTTTGAATGACTCTAAAGCAAGACCAGGGTTATTGAGTGCATCTATCACACTAAACTGCACAAAGAGATATTGTACAGGCTAAAAACAGAACAGTTAGATCAGATACATTTGCTAAAAAGACAGGCGATACAGTATGTCCCATCTAAAATGGATTGTGGCTAGCTCTCAGATCAATACAGACAGAATCTGACTAGTAATTGTTCATTAAAATTCTATGAAATGCGGAGAGCAGAAATAGTTCCCGTCTACAGAAGCAGGCAGACAGGCAGGCAATCCGCGGCTAATGGCAGGGACAGAGAAACCAAACATACTTTTGTATTAGTTGCAAATCAATTCTATGATTAACCAAAACATAAAGCATAACAGCTATCCAAAGACCAGGAAATCCACTTTTCCCGCTTTCTCTAACAAGTTCCTATTATAAACAGACACTTAAACTGAAAATTTGAGAAGGTGCACTTATGGGCTGGGTTTTTAAAAGATATTGCCAAAGCAAGGTGTTCCTGGAAAAACAAGAAGTAAAAAGCCATCGTTTAGCTAATTAGTATCAATGGGCAAAAAAGGATGAGAGCTGGTTTTGAAACACAACATCCAGCCACAGCAAAGAATTGCCCCTTAGAAATGAAGAAGCATGTATACTTCAAAGAAAAGATTACAAGTATTTAGTATGTTTATTCTGTGCCATGCAACTGCAAAACAGAATAATTTACCAAAGTTAAGAAACGTACAATGTGAATAACAAAACTCTCCAAAAGGCTTGTGCTGTTTAAAAGCTGAGAGAAATCTACTGCAAGAATGTATTTGCATGAATTTTTTTACCTTGTTTCTAGGAAGGTTTCTAGGAAGACATGAAAACCTCCAGAATTCCCTGTGTTTATATTGTAATGCATCATGCTTTTAAAGAAAGTATGTTAATCATTTTATTTATGCTGATATGCTGTTAGATAGGAAAATAAGTGAACTCTCCATAAAAGGAGAGGACAAAAAAAATCCATTAACTGTCCCCACAGTCCACATGTTATGGTGCCACTGTACAGGAAAAAAAGTTACAACGTTTAGAACGCTTCTAAAATGTAAACTTTTTTAAAAAATATCTAAAACTATACCTAAACTTTATGCACAATTTACTATGAATAATAATGAGATCGCCTTTATATACGCTATAGCTTATGTATAACAGCAAATATAATGAAACCACTACAAACAAGACTAGCAAGCTTTTGATGTGAACTGCATGTCTAGCCATCAGAGAGCACAAACCAACATCCGCTCCAATTTGCAGAGTGAAAAACTCAAACATGTTTGACCAAACAATGAAACGGCGACCTCGGGTCCCATTTAATTTGAAGGTTGTATTCTCAGCCCAGTCAACCGCCACAGAACAGCCTGCGGTCTCTTCTTGCCGTGATTTACAGAGTGTTTGATCTTTGCCATTCGTGACAAATCAACGCTGCCATATTACATGCCAATACAAACCATGGCACTGGGCTTCCAATTGAATACATGTGTGTCAATCAACTTCATAAGGCTTATATAACAGTATTCTCAATAGCTTTATTAGCTGATGTCAACCTATAATCAGATATCGCAGAGCTGAAATGCAATAATGAAGGTTTCTCTGCCTAATTCTACATCCAGCCCTTGTTCATTGCATAGTGGCCAAAGTGGTGATTTGTATGACCAGCTTTGATGTGGAGGCAATTATAATGACATACATACTGTAACAAAAGGCCTTTATTTCTTCAGCCCAATCAAGACCAGTTTATTAATTGTTTTTTTCTCTAAATATTTATTAATGATTACAGATGGAGCAATGATTAAACAGGACAGCACTTGCAAAGCCCACATTCCCCAAAGCCACATGTCCCATCAAGCTTCTTTTTTGCTCAAAGTCACTCATAGCCAAGAAGACTGTATCTATAAATAGACAAAACCAGCCACAGCTTCCATGCAGACAGATCAGTCATTAGCTTCTAACAATGTCACAAACAGAATGTCACCTTTTGGTGTAAATGAGGTCTTACTGCAGCACACTGATGGATGGACACAGAGCCTGTCAAACATCACTGGCAAACATACAGACATAATGGAGGAGTTGTTTGATTCAGCAAGACCAACCTCTGGGGCCTTTTATTTTACAATATAAAGATATTACACACCTGGGCAATCATGCACAAAGGAAGTAGTGCACACACACAACGTACATGACATACAGAGTGTTGACTCAACTGTGATGTGTCAGGCAGGTATAATTGGCTGTCATCTTGCTCTGCTAGCCGGGAACTGGTGTTTCAAGAGGTCTGATGAAGAGATCGGGTAAGCTTGTGTGTCTTTCAGTCAGAGCATACTGTATATACTGTATGTCTTCAGATTCTCTGAGGCTAACCAGAGCGGCACAAGACAGCTTGCCACAGCACATCAACATCATCCTAATGTCTTACCAAACATCTGCTATTATTTTCTAATATAAGGCAAATTTTTAATGTGTGTCATAATGTGTTGTTTACAGTGCCTCGGACAGCCTCAGCCCTATTATGAATCAAATGTGATTAAATGTGTAATTTTAAATGTTTAAAAACCGGTACCTTTCACATTGTACAATATTCTTTTAAACTTTCCCATCAGCACTGAATTTAATGCCACAAAAGTTATAGCCTATCTCCAAAAAAGATAGACTGAACAGTTTATTTTGAGAGGGTTCTCTTAAATATGTTCAGGGCCATTTGGCAATAAGAGGAGGCTGGCGTCCCTGGCCATCTGGTTGGTGGGCCTCCTCCCCATACCCCCACTTTGGCTCCACATTACAGACCCCTGCGTTTTAATCCACTTCAGTGATCCAGCTACCTGGCAGCCGTCTCCCTCAGACCTTGCCAACAGATGGCTCTGCAGCAGGTAATAATGACCCAAGACAAACTCTTAAATTGATTATGCCATCGTTAGGGCATAAATACAAAGTATCGGCCCTGCAGAGTGGAAAGATGGCTTCGAGTCAACAGGCATTCACCAAGCAGACACTGATTCTGAAGTGTACAGGATGGGGTGGAGGGAATGCAGATGGATTGACCTAAAGCATACAAGGAGTCAGCTGAGTGATCCAGTAAGGGAATAATTAGTAATCCTAATCAAAATTCACACACAAACTTTAATTGAACCTTTAGAATAAAAAAAGACCTTGAAATGGGACGTGGGGTTAATGAAAAGTCGTTTTGAGAGATTCATGTGGGCATAAGGTGCACACCACTGTGTCCCCTGTGAGACCAATTGTGCCCTTGAGCAAAGTATTTGAGCCCAAGTTTTCCCTGTGGTAAGTGTACTGGAGTGTTACCATAAGTGGCTGCATTGTTCTGAAGAACTAGAGCTAGTCATGATAATCCTAAGCCTAAATATTTGCTATTAATGTATAGCAATATAACGTATAGCTATGCAAGTGTTATACAGGCAAGTTATGCCTGTGATGGCAAAGCCCTTATATCAACAGACATTACTCCAGTCTACTAGGAAAACACTAATTTTAATCATTTTTAATGTGCCAAATTGGGACAAACCTTTCTTACTGTTACCGTTGAAAATAAATTAAACACAATACACATTTTTTCACTTGCAAAAGTATTTACTGGTAGTCAATTTGGTTTTAAAACAAAACATAGTGTATTTGGTTTGGTTTTAAAACAAATACAAATACAAACACACTAAAAACTGGAAACACATCATTCTATTGTTCTAACAAGAGCAGAGGCATATTTAACATACTAGAAAACAAACTGGATCTAACCAAGAGAGAGACATGGCCAGTCCAGATGCACAAAAACAAGAGTACATCACAGTCCCTAGTTTTAGAAACATTTTAGTGGTGCTCAGCTGGCAGCTTCATTGAACAGCTTGCACTAAACACCAGCTGCATGTGCAACAGTAAAGAGAGAATTCTGGGATGCTGATGGCCTTATAGGGAGAGTTTCAAAAAATACACAACACTGGCAAATGAGAGAAAAGAGTAGAAGGGGCCAATGTACATACAATGGATAGTAAACAATGTGGAGGATTGAATTTAAGGTAAATGTGTTGAGTTATTCTCACTATACAGTATTTCCTAACCTGTGCTGCCAATTTGCTGGAACTTTTACTTTAAAATAAGAGAACAGCTCCCAATTTTTAGAATCATCAACAAGTTAAAATATTTGCATAACTATTCTACATTAGCACACAGTGACAAATAAGGTATGTGGAGCACCTATGACGAACACACCCACACCCTCTCGTGTCAGAGTTCTCCCACAATTCATACTCTCAGAGATCGAGAATGATACAGAGGACAGTCATATTTCAGAGCACTAAACATGTCTTTAATCACGGGGAGAGTCCTTCTGCTCAGAAAGCCATGATTTGAAGCTCCAGTGTCAGCTGCAGTGAGAGCTGATGGCTCCTCTCTGGGTGAAGAGTGTTGGATCCTTTAGAAAAATCTATATTCTGTGGTCATTCATTTTCCTGCAGAAATGAAGCATTTTCCCAGAGGGAGTGAGGGAGAGCTCTCTCAGCAAGTAGTCCCTTCTCTGCCACTGCCTGTGTGAGAACCCCATCCAGATGTTTATCTTCATCTAAAGACATTACATGCTTTGAGCATGTAAATGTATAGCAAACAGTGAAGTAAATATTGGATTGTCACGCCCTACATTCTTATGAAAAAGGTTCTTCACAATGCCTAGATCTTTTTTTGGCTGTAAGGTTCCATATAGAACCTTTTACAACCATACAACCTTTTTGTTTCTTTGGACTATAAAAAGGTAAGAAAGAAATTGTTGTTTGGGGAACAAAAAATAGTTGTTATATTGCATTGCTTTAAACATTTATTTTTAAGTCTAGGGCTTTTGTTTGTCATGAATACATTACAAATAACAATTATTATACATAAACATCACAAATACATCACAAATAACAATTCTTATAATTATAATGTTAAAATTTACCTAAAATGTATCTAATATAGATCCCTGCTTATTCTAAGGTTCTAATATGCTTCAAAACTTTGACACGGAAGTGAACAGAATACAAATATATATACAGTATATACTGTATATTTTACTTTCTAGCTTACATTTTTTAAGAAATTATTTTTCTTTTAAAAGATTCTTTAAAAGATTTGTTAATCTACTCAAAATGAAAAAAAAAAAAACTACAAAGCACAAATAGTGATGGTACAAGAACCTAATTTTCTGTGTGGGACACTTTTTTAGGTAGAACTTCTGTTCCTCCTGGCTTCATTTCTGAGCAAAGGAATGTTTTCCTATCTGTACATTCTGCTTCCCCCAAGCCTCTCTTTGAAATGCAGAGTCACCTCAAGTGGCTTTTCTTGCTACAGGCTTTGTGTCTGTTAAATAAGGTTTCTTATTCTACCGACTAAAAAAAAAACTTTGAACCACCTTGGTTTCATTTTCACTCTACATTCTACATTTTCAACAACCAAAATCTAAAGCACTTTATCAGCGAGGCACCACTTACTCTATTAATTAGTCCTGACAAATACTTAATCTCTATCTTTTTCTTAATTCCCTTAGGTCTAAACATGGAGCTGAGGTGGCTATGAACCCATGTTGAGCAAATGAAAGTCGGCAGAAGGAATAAAGAGGCGCTGCGGGGCTCTGCTGACCTTGCGTTCATTCAGAAGTTTGTAATGCAATAATCACCTGCGCGTTTGTGATTGATTTTAGCACCCGACACCATTAATCATCAGCCGTGGATGGGAATAAATTGAATTACCACAACGAAAAGCTCACTTTCAATCTTACCCATTGAAAACAATTAGCGTGTATAAAACACACTTTAATCCTATGCAACTGATTAACAGATTAATAAATACTTGAACTCGGCTACCAACAGTGATTTTATTAAACGCAGCTGTTTTATAATTAACCCATGGGCTGTGATTATTAGTAAAGTGATAAATACCTTGGTCTTTACATAGATCTTATGTACAGTGAGGGTTTAACTGTGACTGACTCTAAAGAGATTAGAGTATGAAACAATGCTTTGCTGAAATACATAATGTCTGTGGATGTCAAAGCACTGTTGTTCACAGAAACAGGGATCGAGGTTTGGCTGGTTAGTATGGGCCAGACTAAGTTAATCAGTGCAAGTAGATGCTGTAGCTACATCATTCTAGGGTCAAAGAGCATCTTTCCATTAAACATAAAAGGACCTCTGCATTCTGCAAAAACATATACATCATTTAATTATTTATTTATCTATTTATTTAAATAGATGGTTTTAGAAGTTTTATAAAAGCATGAAATGTGTATATAATTTATATATTTTCTCCTGTCTGTTGCATTTGATGTCATGGTAATAAACCAGCATGAACAGTCTTAAACACAGTAATGTGGTTCCATCAGCCAATCAGTGTTAAGGTTACATCATTTTTCTATTAGGGGAGGGGTCAGGTGTGACTAGTCTCCCAGTATTAATAATATACTGAATACTGAAATCAGACAGTTTACTGTATGTACTCACTTTTATTTATTCCTGTGCATTAGAGGCTGCAGAAACACATGCCATAACTACTTTTATTTCTATGTAGCATATATTTCATCAGGTTTGTGTATAACACAGCCATTAACATGATATGGAATTATCAGAGAACGCTTGTTCAAACCGCTTTCTACTTTATATCATCATTTTAAGGCTCAAAGCCGATGTTTTTGCAACTGTAGTTTGGAACATCTGTCCCAATGAGCTGTTAATCTGGAGAGGAGGCCATAGTCTTTAATTTCATGGCTCCTTAACTTTCATATAGTTAATTTCACCAGCACCTTCCAGTCCATTGTGAGAATTATTTTATGAGAAATTATGAGAGGTTCTGAAAGAAGCAAGAATTCCATCTATTGCAGAGTGTAAGGGGAGCTCCTCAAATATAAATTTACATGACAATACAATCACATCAATTTTCAATGGAAAAATTATGACTGAATAAAACATCAATTTACTTGTGCCCAAACAAAAGTTTCCACATCCAATACACAAAGAGCAAAAACACAGTGTACTACGCTGAAATAAATGAGGTAAGACAACCATAATGAAGGTAAGCAAGCAGGAAAAAACTTCATTTCTCAATTTTTGCACGGTACTGTAGGTTTTAGGTTAGCAAACTACCCTCTCTGTCTGACACGCATGGTGATTCTCCAGAGATTTCTGTGATCATATTGCTACACATGGAACAAAGGTGGAACTGCAAGCTGTACCTTTTTTAGAGATGATAATGAGACCTCCAAGAGCTGGAACCATTCACAGCAGAGAGGAACAATTGTTTCACAGAGCAAATGAAAGAGGAAACTATAGAAAGGTGCAGATTATAATAAAAGCAATGAATACCTCAGTCATGCACAATATATCTTCCAGCCACATCCCACATGCATTATTGAGTTCAAACTTTGGATATTAAAACGTTTTGTAGATGGTCAGTTGAGCTGTTAGAGTCTTCTGGCAACCAAACCAATCCAAGCATAACAATTTCTTCATCAAGAAGGTCAGACAGATGAAACCTTTGGAGATGACAGCTATGGTTAGTATCACGGTTGCATATTTATTTATTTATTTATATAAGAGAATTCAAATCAAGGACCAATTTTACCACTAAATGTATGTATATTGTCAGGCTTAACAAATTATTAATATTAATCTTATATAAAATAATACATGTATGTGTAAAACGTGTGTGTGTGTGTGTATATATATCTACACACATCTACACACACACATATGTATATATATGTATGTGTGCATGTGTAGATGTGTGTAGATGGTCGCCTCTGTGTTCTGGGAGGAATTACCTGAAATCCATATTTTTTTATGTGCCCAAACACTTTTTGGGGCCACTGTGTATGAGCTGAATTACTTCTCCCTTTTTCTGCACAAGCCAGCGTAACCATGCTTTATTCATGCAGCCATATCTGCATGTCCTTTGCACAGGAGACGCCGTGAATGGCAGATCTAGAAATGGGAAAAAGCCCTCTAAAATATACTTCTGCAAATCTACATTTCTCTAAAGAGAGACCGTGTCGCATGAAGAGAGTTCATAAATTGGTTCACTATCACTAAACCTCATACGGGTCGGTAGAAAAGGGCCCTGCTCAATGCAACATCAGTATGGGTGTTGGAAACAGCATACGTGTCAGCCAGCCATAGAAAGGACAGCGAATGCGGCAGTGCTGCAGTCTGAGGAAGATTGTGATCAGAGGTGTATGCCCCAGGTATGGAAAAACTAGAGCGTGATGTTTATAATACCTGACTAAGGCAGCCGTGGCTAAGAAACTTTCACGGTCGCCTGCCTACAGCTGAGACCTAGCGCCTGATATTCAACCACGGCCTGATGTTAAAAGAAGTTGAAGGGTTGAAAAAAATCTGGTCAAATCTGGTAAGAAAACCTGGCTAGGCTGAATTTATAGTGGAATAATAATTAACACTCGTATCACAATTAACAACAAATGTAAGTATTTGCTTTTATGAGCCCCCATAAATTATTGAGGCAGACAATTAACTAGACATTAGAAAAAGTGGGTTTAGAAGTCAATATATTATTTTCATATAATTGACTATAACTTATCACTGGTTTACAGTTCACAGCAGAGAGAAGAATTTAGCTCCAACATTTAAGCACACATAAACATGCTAATGAAGATCTTTCAGATTGCTAAAAATATCCAGGCAGGTGTGTTGGAGTAGGTTAAAGGTTAAAGTAAACTCTGCAGGTCTGTGGAAATCCAGGAACATGGACTGGAGACCCCAGTATTCATTTTGTCAATCTGTTTGAGAATATGTCTAACGTTAAATTTCACAACCTATAATACTGACAACATCTGAATCATGAAATCCAAGCACTTCCAGAAACATCTACGTTACAGCTCTGTGAACAGATAGACACCTTTCAGTCCAATATCTCATTCCACAGATCTGGCAGGGGCATGTACTTGACATTTACTGGTGATAAGTCAAACATAGCATTTATGGGAGCTAAAAAACTGTATTCAACGGGTTTCTGCGCTTCATGTCCTGTAATACAGGAGCCATTAAATACATGCTGTTAATCTTGCATCAACACCGCATCCTGTTTATTACCAATTGCGTAGAAATATCTTGGCGCTTCTGTGATTTAAATATTCCCCTTATTAACTTTATGGACAAAAGTAATGGCTCACTCAATGGGGTTTTGCTGATTCATGCAGAATACAAGGACCACTGGTTCACACCAGGGAACTCCTAACAGCAAACAATTAATTAACCAGCCAGGAGGGAATTAAAGAATACTGGAGGGAAACATGGGCTATTTGAGAATTGTTTTTCCTTTCCCCTAGTCTTCCGGCTAATCTACATTTTATTGCCATTGCTTATAGAGACATAAAATTTCTATAGGGAAATTTAATTGAAAAAGATATTGGATAGACTGTTACTGGAAACACACAGGCTCTATAATGTATTTCAAGGCAGCCTAAATATAGACATATTAACAAATGTACAGCTTGATGGCTCATGAAATAAATGCATGTGGCATGTAAATCATGTTCATGAGATAATAAAGAGAACTATGGTTCATCGTTCAACACACCCACAGCAAATTACATTAATGAACAACCAGTTAATTAGTGTGGGGTGTAAGTACACACTTCAAAACGTGTTAACTAAGAACCACAGTCAGAACGTCAGTTTTTGAGAGTCTATGTGTGCTGACATACAGTACATGTGTATATACAGTATGTCTTAGGCACATTCATCACCAAAATTAAAGTTTTTAAAATGTTAATTTATATTTCTTTATATTTCCTGTGTGTGTAAATTGGAAATGTTCATTTTGTAGAGACAGAAAAACAGAAAAAGTGTAAATCAATAAAAACTGTGTAAATCAATAAAAACATTCACGATGCTTGAAACAACCTACCTGCAAAGGTACGTTAAAACTGTGAGCAGGTGTGCCAAGTGCAAAAGCTGTTTTAAAGCTGGCAAAGGGTGGTTACACCCAACATTGATTTCATTTAGTTAATGGAAGTTATTTGATAAATAAAATTTATTCATGCTGTTATTTTTGAGAGCATTCTCTCTTTACAGCATTTTTTTACAAGTGCCTGAAACTTTTCACAGTTCTTTAGTTTCCAGGTAGGTTGGTCCAAGCATCTTGGGGAAGTTGCCAAAGTTCTTATTCATTTAAGCTGTCTCAGGTTTTCCAGCCTCTTCCTAAAATCATACTGACTTGATGATGATGCGATCAGATCTGTGTGTGGGCCATACCATCTATTGCAGGACTTGCAGAGGCAGAGAAATTTTGGAAACATATACTGACATTTACAGCTGACACACTAAAGCAAACGATAGAAATAAACATCATTTAGTGATCATTCACTAACACAATTTAGTTTATGTATTTACATTTGTGTATTTAAATTTTCAATTTGGACCCTGCCTGTAAGTTCTCTGCCATAGCTTGTGAGGATCATGTTTATTTATAGTGTTGTTTCACTGGACACAACCCAACATCCTAAAATTAGTTTTTTAAATATTTATGTCCACTAGAAAAAAAGTTCAAGTAAACAGTTCAGATGAAATGGCAAAGCAGACAACTGTGCATATATTCTCTTTCCTTCCCTAAAGAAAAGAGTTCATCCCATTTCAGAGAAGCATTATGTCCAAGACGTTCAGGCTTGAATTACCTCAGACTGTTGTCACTGCATCTTTCCACTTTGTGTCTGCCTCAACACTTTAATTCTCCATTCCACTGCAATGAGGTGAGAGACCAACTGCATCATGGGACCTTGCCTATGTTTACCGTCCCCTTGGACAGGCTGTTCACCTGGCAACCATCAGTCACTGTTAACCTCCACTGACTTTATTCACGGGAGACAAACAATGCACCAAAAACAAACAACACACATAAATTGAAACCTCTTTAAAGCAAAAAGACTGTTACAAAAGCTCAATGGGGAAACAGTGAGTGGTGTGTGTGATGTAGCATTTGGTGGTCATGAGAATGACGGTACACATGAAGGGCAATGTTGGTGCTGTTTAATGCAGACACAGGCACTGTGTATAATATATATTTATAATATAATAATATAACACATTTTGTATTGCTTACATTTTGTGTATGTATAATTTGTGTCACACATTCAGTTTGATTGAAAATGATTCAATTATCTTCCCGATTTTCTTCACAGCTTCAATATTCACAACAAACCACCATTTGAGCCTCTACTGATCAAACAATGCTAAGAACAACACACAAGCACAAGCGCTCAGGGAAGGTAAACGATGTTGACTGCAAACAAATACGTTATCAGGAACTAAATTCATCCATCACGATGGGCAGACATACACAATGGGACATGAGCGAGACAACAAAATTATGTGCAAGAAAAAGAGGACAAACTTAAAAAAAGAGACAGATGAAGGACGTACGCAATCCTGCTTTAAATCAATGTAAGATACGGTAAAGTGAGAAGCAGAGAGGAGAAAATGTTATGAAATAACTGGAGAAGAAAGTGTTTTGAAGAAATGGGGAGGGGGGATTGGATCAAATCTTTGCTAGCTTTAATATTTCACTGGGCTGATAAGGAACCTGTCATATCTCCTTTCTTGCCTCTCAGCAGCTGTTGCCATGACAATGGGTAGACAGCCGATCTGTGTGTGCGCATATGTGCGTATTTCTGAAGTATTAGCCAAATGGTGACTGGAAAGACATCTGTGCAATATGGTAGAATGAGATACCAATTAATACATGATGAAAATGGATACAAAGGCAAAACACAATATTTGAGAGACGAGGCTCATATCAAATAACGCATTCCACTATCTCCATTTATTTCCCAGACAAATGATCTGAAATCTGCCTATAAAAATAAGTCTGTAATTTTGCACTTCCAAGCAAATATTCCCCAACCGCAATCTTTAGAATCACATTATCGCTATCTGCTGTACTTTATAAAACAGGCCTGTGGTTTAATATCCAAGTTAGAAGTTATAAGAGCTCAGAAGAGACCTCAGGGAAGGCGTCTTTTAAAGCCCGGGTCTAATTCGGAGGTTTGCAGGCTTTCTGTACTCTTTCTTTTTGGCTGTTCTGTGGCTCCTGAGTGTTTGTATCTTGCTTTGATGAGGTTCCTCCAATTACGAGTTCTCCACCTCCTTTAAGTGTCATGGTAACCATGAGGCCCGAAATCAAAAATCAACAGTGCATCTCTAGAGGCCAAAGCTGGAATTATCACCCACAGCCTCCTGAGCTAACGACCGCAGATAATGAATTCTATACTGTACTGCTTCGTATGGGAAATCTTTAGCACTTAAATCATTATTACCATGCTTGGGCTGGCCACACCGTGGACCTGACCTTGATTTGGACACTTTAATTGCATGCAGTTATTTTCCTTCCCACCTGCTGGAACCTGTTCGCTAATTTCACAAGCAATGTAATTATTGCGAAATCTCAAAAAGAATTGATTCTCTTTGCTGTGCTAGGCCACCAAATTTCTCTGTGCAGATAAAGAAAGTTCTCAAGTCCAAGAGGACTGCAAAGTCAAGGTTTATAATAGTGGACACATTTGAGGGGTAAGGGAATCGTTTCATTCATTATGTAGTGTACATCTTCCCTTCCAAGCACTGAAAAACAATTCCTGGTAATTTCCTTATGTCACCAATGAGAATTAGATTTGTACTCTGTAATGCAGAGATGCTGGTCCAGGTCTGGGTCATAGACAGCAGTGAAATAAGAGTGCAAAATCTAAAAAAATAAAATGCAACAATGTAATAATGCACAGTTAGTAAAGCAAAATAGATAGGATATTAATATTTTTTAGAGGGAGAGAAAAAATGTCATGTCAACAGGGATAGTTGTATTATGGTTTTTATTGTAAAAAAAAAACACAATATGAGTCATTTTACAAAGGACATTTTTGTTTACTTTTTATTAACCACTTCAATCTAAATTTCTGTTCTTTTCAACTAGGCCTTAAGATTTACATGATTTACACAAATAACTCCAGGAACAACATTCCTATCAACCAATCATTGTCCTTTGATTTTACAGGTACAGTTGGGGCTATGACTGGTAAACAGCAATTTAATTCCAAGAAAGGAACGTGTGCATTTTGTGTAAATCACGTTGTGCCAGGGCCTAAACAAATACCTCTAATGCAAGGTTGGTATAGTAGTATACACAATACAGTCTGTATGTCTTTGCAAGACAGATCATTATCAATCATTAGCCAATGAGTTGGTTGGATTACCTCAGCTAATCTGAATTGATAATCTGTCAACCTCTGCGTTAAGCACATCACTGTACTGCTCAAAAACAACTGCTTTGTTTTTCAAATCATGTGGCAGAAGATCAGCAGCTAACATATAGGATTTTACACTCAAAGTGATTAATAAGCAGTTGTTTGACTTGTGTTGGAATTCTGATGTATTTAAATATCAGCCACGCAAGCTGATTTACATGTGAACTGCACGCACCCCATCCATCATGTTTCACTCTACTGCGTGATTATGCTCAGCTTTATCTGTTTCATTGTTTACTGTCATTATAACCAGTCAGAAAGGGATTCTGACATGTTTATTGTGTGTTTTATGTGTTTCAAATGATGTTCGTATGCGAAGGCTTTTACGACATCAGAACAGACACATCAAGATATCTGCTTGTTTACTCTCCCAGCGGCCTAAGAAGAAGCTCATTTAACAGAATGATGGCGCATAATTAAGGAAATCGTCAGGTTTGCATGACTTTTCTAATATTTCCCAGTCCATTTTCTAATGATGTGAACCTAATGAGTCCATTAGTCTCCTTTGAGGGACACAAAAATTTTGCCAGATGTTCTCTGACATGAATAAACAGCATCTGCTCTGCCTTTAAGCGTCCGATTTTTTTGTCTAGAATTGGACTTTATTATTATATATTTGCCGCTTAATTTTGCTTATTCTTACAAAAAAATTCTGAGGTTGAAACTTTTCTTTAGATCGCCTGGACAGGCACTCATAGAAAACAATGTACTATTAAAGACGTCTTAAAGGGATAGTGCACTAAAATAAATGTACATTCTGTCATTTACTCACCCTCATGTCTTTGCAACAACAAATGATTTTCTTCTGTGTGGCATGTTCAAACTCAGATAAAAGATAAACAGATAAATTCAGAACAACATGAGTAAACAATAAAAGAATCATACTCTATAAAAAACAAAAATAATATTTGATTCAGCAGGTTTTTTTGTTTAATTTCATAAAACAGCCACACTATCTTTTCACCTATCTGCTGAAAAAATAGGAGCTGGCCAGATTTTTTTTCTATGTCCACTGGAGCCATAATATTTGCACAAAATGGGATAGTATAGACAGTAGTGCTCATCTGAGATTGATTATAGCACAGGCTCAGGAGAGTTGAGGTGTAGAAGCCAATCACAATGTTTGTTTACCAAGATTCCAAGAATGAGAAAAGAACATGAAAAAAACACTCACCACTAAAACCAAGTTACATCATGCAATAGTTGTCACATACAGAAAGAACACAAGGGATAAACTGTAAATACACAATGAATTAACAAGGATAAAAACAAAGAACACTTAGACACAATTAGGGAAGAAAACAGGAAGCAAGACAATAACTTCAAAATAAAAGCCATGCTAGAGCAAAACACCATAACAAACTAAAAACAGAAAAGGTACCAGACTATTAATGCTTTAAATGCTTTAAAGCACATCTACATCATCTCTCTCCATTTCTCTGAATACAAATGCCCAATGTGTAATCCACCTGCCTTTAAATCCCTAAAGACATACTGCTTAAGAAAGAAGTGCTTTGTGTTCCCATCATGTAGATGAAAATGGAGAACTGACATTCTTGTGTGAGAGAGAATAGCTGTGACCATATACAATAGGAGATAGTTATATTCAAATGCTACAGGGTGAGGTTTTACAAAACACCTGACCCCAGCTACTCAATACAGAACAGGAAATTAGACAAAAGACAGAAAGTAGAGTTTAACAATGAAAAGACTGGTTGGAACATTGGTAAGTATTATCAGGTTTGTAAAGCATCAGTAGTGTCAATGTTCTAGTTTATACAAGTTATCTGTTAGCCAACCAGCAGAACCGTTTTCAACAATGTGTAAATGCACATCTTGATTCTTTAGCAGAAAACAGATAAAACGCGTGTCTGTCACGCTGTTTCTTGAATCATTCCACGCCTCTGTGGTGATGCTGCATTGATGACTTGAAATCTCCTCCCATTACTCAAAGCCATCCAACACTCAATTAACAGTCCATTTGCATTCTGGCAGCGCTCTGCGTCTAGCACTTGATAAATAACTCTTTTCCTCTCGTGCTATTCAATCATGAATCATCCGCTCATCTACCGCATGGCAGACAGAAGCCCACCGGGAGCAACTGATGACTTTTTCCTACCATGGCTTCCTAGAAGCTAACTTTCAGGATTTCATGTTTAGAGCTGTGCTCTAGAAGTCCAATCAGAGTGTGACCACGGTGATCACATTCACATCTGTAGGTATCTGTACATAAACTGTAAATGCACATATTTGATTTGAAACCTGATATCAGTACATTGACTATAAATCTTTAGAAATCGTTTTAGGCTGATCAGATTGCTGGGACTTTTGTGAGGGCTTTGCCTCAGATGCAGATCAATAATGAAACGCAATTCAATAAATGGACTGTCATTTATTAGTAAATGGTGGAGAAGTTTTGTTTGAAAAAGACCTCTTAATGGCACATTTATGTAGAAATACAATCCTAATGGAGGTAATAACAGTAAAGTAATTTGCACTTTGTAGGCTGAATTTAATTATCTAAGCTCAACAAGTATGAAATATCAGTGTTACAAACACTAATATACTCATTTGTGTGTGTGTGTGTGTGTGTGTGTGTGTGTGTGTGTTGCACATTGGTTCTGACCAGGTTTTCAAAAGCAATATTACAAAAATAGGCATATTCATAATTACATGTGATGCTGTTAAACCATTTAATAAATGTAATTTATTATAAATAAAATGAAATCAAAATTGTTTTTGATTTCTTTGTGCCTCAGAGCATTTATTCTGCTTAAGTTCTGCTTACAAACCTACAAACACTAAAGACTTCACACTGGTGTGTTGGATGGAGAAAAGAGGCAATGATTGTTGAAGAGGAAGAATAAGATTGATGATATCAATAAACAAACGGTCGCTAATTGAAAACACAAAGCTCCCATGGCTAGCATGTGCATCAGGCCATATGTCTAAATCAAATGAATTAAGCAATACATTAAATATGATGAAAGCAATGTCTTCAACGCATATGCTATTGCTCCTCTGCATTTGCCTGCAAGATGGAAAACAAATCAGTTGAAACAAGTAGAGAAGAACTGCCATGACAAATTGTTACAAACTCTGCCCACCAAGTCTGTCTGTTTCATACATTTGCCATCTCGTGAATTTTTCATCAGTCCATCCACCACAGCCCGAGCACATCCAGGAAGAAACCCCCACGAGACTCCAAAACAAATGCAATTGCCTCATACACTTGAGTGTTTAACTCATCCTGGTTTTTCCACTCAAAACTCGGTCCAGTGCCACAGTTATATCCACAGATTGGATCTCTAAAACTCTTTAAAAGCCTGTTTCAAAAAGTGCTCTGACATGGATAATGGACTTTTGAATGCAGTATGGGTGGATATCGGAGTGAAAAACTAACACTGTTAATTAATTTGAACAGCCTGAGTCGCAGGCTGTATTACCTGCAAACCGTTTGGCTGTTTCTCTTTATTGCTTCCAGCATTTTGCCTTACATCTATTCAACTCGTTAAGAATATCCAATCTAAGTTTTTTTTGGTCGGGTGCTGAAGTAGACATTTTGTGACATCAAGTAAATTGCAAACATTAATCATGTAAAGTCATTATCAGGTTTGGTCAGGGCAAAATCAACAAAAACTGCCCTCCAATCCCCCATTTAGGGACTCTTTGTAAATTAATGCTTTAACACCAGAGACTGTAACATAATATAATGAAACTTATTCGTATGCATTTCAGAGGCATTATAGACTGTTTTTTAATAACAAATATGCAAATGCAAGTCACATATTGAAGTATGGTACCCAATTCCCTAATGACTTTCCCTCAAAACACTCAGTGTGTGGGGGCTGCAGCAATGGAATGATTTAATTTATATGACAAACTTGCAGACATTGTTGTGTGAAAACTATGTTTCTTAGAAGTTAGGATTTAGTAGACTGTATTGTACTGCAGTGTACAGTGTTATACAGGCATAGACAGATTCCTTTTTGCCTTTTTAAATCTAAAACGTTCTAGCTTATTTATTTTGGCTGTAGTTGTGAAAGGTTTTCAATTTCTTGAACACTTTAATTTGTAATCAAATCATGTAATTTGATTGCATTTCTCAACCAATTCCACATGCCAGTGAGGAGAAGAATTGATTCTGAATAGCAAATCTATTTAAAGTGGAACTGACACCTAACGAAATGCAGAGCGATGACCATCAATCCGTTTTTCATTCATTTTTATTGATATTTTACATGTTTTATCCTGACATGATAAAACATCACAACATAATCTTTAGCTCCAGAAAGGCAAATAACCCTCAGGGGTAATCAACAACAAAAACATCAATAAAAAAAACATTAAACCAAATCCTGTTGTGGGAGAGAGAAGAGATATTAGGTTAACCTCACCCATTGGCAACCTCAAAAAAGATCAGCTTCAAGTCTCTGTGGTATTGGATGAACTTCTGAAGTTTTTAGCAATGAAAACCATGCTTTGCTTTAGGTCTGTAGTCACCATAACTCCAAGCCATTCTCACTAATGAAGACAAACCAGTTAGAAGAAGAAATTAGAATTGTAATTGCTGTCCTCGAGATTCCAATATGTTGCCTCTCACCCAGGGGTCTGCGATTAAGTGGGTAAACTGCGTTCTGTATTGATGGCTCTGTGCTCTTGTGGATATTAATCCCTGCCATGTGCAAATCACTTCCATATTGTCATTTTGATGGCTTCACAAGGTGGAATATGTGTCTCCATATGGCTCAGCTTGGCTATACAACATTGAAAGTGAGCTTGTAAATTATAAATGTTCTGGAAGAAATCTGCTCGACTCAGTGCATAAAGCTACATTTGAGGTGCTAATTGTGGGGCAGTTGTGGACTACTGGTTAAGGACGGGCTTGTAATCAGTAGGTTGCTGGTTCGATTCCAGTGCAGGCAGGTAGCAACTGAAGTGCCCCTGAGCAAGGCACCTAACCCCCAATTGCTCCCTGGGTGCTGCAGTGATAGCTGCCCACTGCTTTGTGTGTGTGTGTGTGTGTTCACTCCTCACGAAGGATGGGTTAAATGCAGAGGTCACATTTCGGTTATGGGTAACCATAACTGACAAATACATGTCACTTTCACTTTAATTATCGCACATGCATGAGAGCTTCCTGTGGGGCAACATTATGCTAATGATTAGCATGACATTGGGGACAAACAAACCATCAATAAAAAGATTCATAACTCAGGTTGCCATGAGTTACTCATCTGTCATACAGCATTTTTTGAGTAATGTAACATCTGTGACTTTTACAATGACATCCTATACTAAAAGACATTATTATCAGCCTGACCTTTGACCTCAAAAGTGTAGCTGACTGTTAATTACTTAAAACTTATGAGATATTTATGAGATACTTGTACCTACAGTTTCAAAGTAGCTTCCAACGCTACAGATAGACAGACAGATGGCTTGTTAAAGGTAGTGAGGAAAACATCTATGGGTCAAGATGCCCCATGTCTCAAACACTTGACTGCTGTCAACAGCCAAGGCATCACTTAAATAATATGACAGGTTTAGGAATTATGCCCACAGAAGGTGTAAGACTTATGTAAGTTTATGCTGGTCTGTCAAACAGAGGTCTCCCGCTGAGGAGTGAACACACCAGGGTTGACGCTTAGCAAAAGGGGCAGAAACTAAATCAATTTGCCAACGTAAAGGAAGAGATTTTTTCCCACTAAAAATGACCAATACATGCCCAAAGCGCAGCCAAGCAAGGTCTTCCCCCCAAAACCTGATCTGTCATTTCCAGCAAGTGCATAATTCCAGATCAACACACAGCCTGACAAGGAAACATGTCGGAGTGCATCATCCCAATAAAAACAGCAGCTTCTGCTTCAAATGAAAACCAAGTAGATCTTTTACAGATCTCTCGCTGTGAGTCGTGTTAAATTCATCCACCACTGAAGGGCATCTTGAATAATTTCTGTTTTTTAGATGGACCAAGCGTACTCTGTATGCTTAGCTGCCTGCGTGCTCTAGCATGCAATCTCAACGCAAGCTCTCCCAGTCGCATTTAAACAGAAAGAGGCTCTCAAAGTTTAAAAGCCCGGTGCATCTTCAAGTAAAAAAACACACATGCTTGTGAATTTATGTGTGATAGACAGTATGAATAAGCAAGCAGGGCGGATGAGCGACCTCGGAAACTCCCAGGCACAATCTGATCATAATACTTGAGTGAGCTGAGAGGAAGTCTGAAACACACAGCAGCATGGATTTTGTTTTCAATAAAGGTCAGTGTGACCCATAAATAAAAGGCTTACAATTACTGCCATCCATGTGGAAGACACTCAAGAACAAATATAATGTTCTGTTTTAGACACACACACATGCACGCACACAACAAATAAGACTCCAGTGAGATTAATCATTTTACTCATATACTTCAGACGGGATATGACACACATTGTAGCTCATTATGTGGAGGAGCTCACGGTTTAGTGGTTTAGAAGAAGTATACAAATACTGTATGTATCATGTATGTTGTGATCATTTGTGACCTGTAAATTATTCACTATGCAAACTAAAATTCTTGCAAAAATCCTTTAAAGCATGTTGCCATCATTTATTTTGAAAAGTTTGAGTTCCCAAAACTCTTGTTTATTTTTTGGAAAGACTTCTGATCATGCTTAAGGCTGAGACTAACCATTGTAGTATATTTTAGATTTAGCTCTAGTAACAAAATATTTAATTAATAAAAAATTTAATTGTATCACTGTCCCAAATCACATTCAAGCCCCAATCTCCACTGTACCTAGGGTATAACAAGGTTTATTTATGCAAGCTGTGCTAGGCTCAGCTCAGCTGCAGATCCTGCCTAAATAACATGGACTAAAATTATAACAATGCAAGTAGCTTTTAACAACAATCTTTACCAGCTCCAGAAAACACCCATTTACTCTTAACACGAGGACCTCACCAATAGCAGCTAGCCCTGGTTGACGTAATTGTTCTTGGCATAACTGTGAAATAGCACTTAAACTTGTGCCTCTGAGCTGACAGAATAAGTTCATTAGTCCGTTTGTTTCTCTCTATCTCTCTTCCTCTCTTGCCCATCTCACAGAGCGATCAGGGTAATGAACTCCCAGCATTAAGAGAGGAAGCAGACAGGAGGATGATAGGAGCTGGTTTCAGGGTTGGGTTCACATGCAGAGACCAACAGCCACTAATGATAACACATACAAAGATTGTTAACAGCATTAAAGACTGAGGAGAACCCTTCAGATGAAATGGAACAATAGTGTGATTCCAAATGTATACTCTAAGAGAGTGGGTGAGAAAGATTGTCAGTGAGTAAAAGACAGAGCGAGAGACAGACTGAATAAGTGAATGAGGGATGAAGTTAGTAAACAAGAGAGAAAGAGAGAGAGAAACCCTGTGTAAGAAAATTGTTTAAACCAGCTTAAATTTGTTCTTATGCTGGTCTTATCTGGTTTTTGCAAGTCTAACTGGTCTCCCATCTTGACCAAGATGGTGCAAAGGCACTTTGAAAACAGCAAATGAGACCAGCGTGACCAGGTCAGCAGACCAGCAAACCATCTTATTCTGGAAAAAAGACAACAGTTTGAAAAGAAAGTTATTGTAAGTTCTTTAATGTCTGTTTTCATCCAGGCAGAATGTAAAGCAGTAAAGCAGTAAAAACTATTTTAAACCAGACTCTGTTATATAATCCTATTTCAAGAACAGAAATGAAACTCTCCTCACAGCCAAGATTCACAGCCACAAACACGACTATTGCAATTTGATAAACATGTCATCACGACCGCACAATAAATTATTCCCTAACAGCAGCGTGGCAGTCACAGAAACTGGATTAAAAATGTAGTTTCCCGTTATAATGTTCACAAACTTTCTGGTTTATGTGAAGCATTTGAGTACACGTTTAAAAAACAGATTATTTAACCATTATAAGTTAGAGAGATGCACAGTGGTGTATACCACATGACACAGTCATACCACAAATTAAATTATCTATAACTGGTTAGAATAGTTAACTAGCAAGTAATAAAGTTAACTAGTATAAATAGGCTACAGAAGCACTTGCTGCCTCACGTGAGTTCTGTATATGTTATGGCAGCTGTCAGAGCTGAACCTCGTGATACTACACAAAATGGCAGTTCACATAAGAAATTACAGCAATTATAGAACCATTACAACAATGAATTGTAGATTGTTCAACACAAGCACCCACATAAACCCATAACAACGACATGTTCATTGTAAAACATGCTTCATGTGGATGACGGCTTCATTGCAATCATTAATTCTGTGGATGTGGACTGATGTATGTTTTGGGGTAAATGTAATGCGATATATTTACTATAAGCATGAGATGTTACAGACAATATCTGTGGCACAGAGTGGTCTTCTCAACTGGTTAAGTTATTTTTCTATGTTTGGGTTTCTTTGATTTAGTTTAATGTTAATTGATGTTCCAGTTTAACTGATGTTAATATGATCTCCAGTCAAATGCATATAAAACAATATTTAGCCATATTAAAATATAACCTATAGTAAAATGTATTTTAATTTTTAATGTTTATATTCACACACAATATGCAATAAAATCATGCCACATTATTGTCTTATATTTATGAACTGAAATATTGTTTGTAACTACAACAACATTTTTGTGGATGTGTCTTTTCTTTATCTTGACAAAACATTTGTCTAAAAATCCTCTGGAAACTTTAACATTTTGAGTTATCACAAGTGCATTTCAATTTGAATGTGACCTAAAGTGAATACACATCCAGGTGGGTGCGTTGTTTACAATAAAATTATTCCATTAACCACATTAAGCCGCACGTTGGGAAACATCTTTGGCCGGATTCTGAGGAACAATAACATTCATCTCTTTTGGGCAATCTGTTGAATTCCTGAGAATGCAATTCAGTTCACACAGTCCCTAGAGACTGAAGTGGACTGACTCCTGCACCTGATACACTTAAACTGTCTTAGGCATGTTAATGTAAACACACACAGGCACACAAACGCACAGGCCGAGCTGCTGGCACCTCTTAATACTAAAACTCTGCGTGCAGGCCACAGCAGAGCAATCTAATCTCAGGGAGCTTTGCATCTCCGGTCAAGCTGTTATTGACCGTATTGGGGGCTATAAATCATGGTGGAGGGGGCACATAGCATTCGGCCCGGTAAGTCAGATGACATGAGCCTTTGCAAGCTGCTTTCAGGCCACTGGTGCAGTGAAGTGTGCTCAGATCAGATGCTAAAATAACCATCATGGACTTAACACTCACTCACACACACACACACACACACAGCTGTTTAACTGTAGGGCTCCCCACCCACCTACACACATACACACACACACCAATTTCTCCAAAGCACTCCAATTCCACCTCTTCATCAATCATGTGATGTGAGGTGGGCTGGAGAGAGAAATAGAGCTGTTTACTGGAAGTCATTGACATTTCTTTGCATTATTATCAAATGGGGGACCTCAAGTATAAGTCCCTCTGTCAGCCACCACTGTCTGAGCCCACCAGATATCTCCATAATGTTGAGAAGAAACAGACATGAAGAGACATGTAATTTGGATTACAAAATGACAAAATTACAGGCAAGTGGGGCAGATCATTTAGGCAAAGAGAGGCAGAAGTTAATTCTCAATCACAGCCAAGGCCCAGTTATTCATTTTAGGCTCAAGAGGGACATAATTTGCTCTAATCAGTTTGATGAAGTCAAAAAATGTTCAGGAAGTTGAAGACTTGTTTCTTGCCTCTTATGAATATGTTGTGTCGTAGTAAATGTGTTTTAAAAATAACTCTTGAACCAAAGCTATTTCAGAAGAACTTCTTACGATTACATTTCAGTTTAATGACCACCTTTAAAAAACTTATTTGTGAAGTTACCAGAACATTGTACATTCTTCACATTAATACAAAAATTATCTGCCAAGAAGATTGTAAATGTAAAAACATTCAAATAAGATTTTAAGAAAATCGTCTTTTTCAGAAAGGAGGACAGACTAATAGACCACTCAGAGTGAAATCTGAGGAGGCAGTTTACAAATAACGAGGACCAGCTGAGCTCCTCAATACTTGCTGTTCGTACCGTGAAGTTTCTGAGACAGGGTCAAGTTCCCGAAGCTCATCAGATAAGCGTTTGTGTGAAAATAAACCTAATCCCTCTTCTTTGAAAGCAAGAGGGCTTTTACATGGTCTTGTGTATCTCCAAAACCACAGAGAACTCCACACTCCCTCACTGTTTCTCTTTGTCTAATGGTCTCTAGGTATCTTTATTACACACTCACATCCACTATTCCACACATATCCATCCAAGAGTGTGTCTACACCCCAGAGACACAAAATGGAGAGCCATTAAATATTTATATTGAATATTGTGATGCTGTGTCCTGCACCGGGAACGCCCCCTTTCCAACCACTTATTTCTCACGATGGCAAGTTTCAACATGTGAGAGAGAAAAAGTGAGGCACAGAGAAAAAGAGAAAGGTACATGCACAGTATCTAAAAATAAAGTTGTTATCTTTGCAAGGGTGACAAATGATCTTTGAAATTGGGGGATCATTAACTACGGAAGTCAGCTCCAATACTCATTACAGCACATTTATGAAAGTCTGAGGAACATTTTCACAAGGTCTCCAAAGTGAAACCACTCTTTTGTTATGTAAGTGAAGACTTCTGTTTTAAGGAACAAAAGTTAAACCAGAATTAGCCGAACAATTTACCCCCAAACTAAAATTTCATCATCATTTACTCACTCCGCGTCTGTCCAAATGCCCTATATGCCTTAACTTGTTTGTTTGTCTTTCCATACAATGACAGCTTATATTGACTATAGTCATATAGCCCCAAACAGCACAAAAAAAACACCAATGTTATTGATATTACTTGTAAACTGTACTCCAATCCAAATATAGCAGCAGACTGACATTTGAGTTATTTACCACTAATCTTTAATCTAATTTGTATCGGCATTCAGATACAAAAAAAAGATGAGATAAATAAATCCTGCAGCAATTGCATGCTTATTTTACATCGCTTTCATTAAAAAGACAATTGAATGTTAGACATTCAGCGGGTGGTGTAAATTCAAACTTCTTTGAAGAGAAAGAACACAAGAATGCTTTATTTCAAAGCTTTCTTGAAGTCTATTATCCTTCAAGCTTTCTGTGAAGAGAGAGCAAATTGAATTCCCATAGTCTTTTCTCAGAAATGCAAATTAATTCTCAGAAAATAAGCCGTATATTGGTTATTATGCAGTTTATACTCTATTTACAGCAGCAACTGCAGTTCCATCAACTTGCTGGTCAGGGCATAACTTAGTATTGGAGTAGTTATGTTGAGGTAAACTACATATTGTTTCACTCCAGCTGTGCTGTAAGAAACATAGCAACAGTTCTCAAGTGTTGCCTAGCATTAGGGCCCCTTTGACTCACATTCTCATTTTTTTCTCTGAGTAAGTTGCCTGGTGACTCCTGCAGCCGTGTAACTGTTTTAACAGCAGTTTTAACAATGTCACTGTCTGATTCAGGAAGGTCATTATGCATCAAGGTCATTTGACTTTCTGTAACACGCACAAGGGTAACACACCTGCTGTGTGTGAAACATGCTTGTGGCATTTCTAAAGTCAACAAAAAGTGATTAATGAGTGGGAATAAACTTCACAATAGAAATAGATTAATATTCTAGGCTATATTCTAGAAATATTTCTTGGATTAAAATATATAAATTTTTGTATAGACAAGTACCATTTGTTAACCTTCCATGGCAACATACCTTAAAAACTGGGAACGTTGCTTGAAACACTGTAATAAAACAATGAAACTTATACACATTATTATAGAATTTTCATAAAGCATGAAATTAAATTTGTGAAACAGCTAAAATGTAAAAGGCAACAAATAAAATGTCAGACCATCGTTTTGTCCAACAAATTTTGTAATTAATAAATTGTATACATTTATAACACTTTACACACATGACGTATCCCAAATTGATTTACGAGAGAATCAGCTTAAAAGTTTAAGCTTTCAGTTAAAATTTATCTTCATTATATAGTTAACCCTTTCCTGACTGTATGCCAGGGTGACTTTATTGTGTTGATCAACAGCTAAAATAATGAATTTTAGTTTGGAGAATAGAATTTATAAAAATTATACTGTGTTAAGAGGGTAGAGAAGTTTGTATTTGGACCTTTGACTTCAAACGTTGCACTTCCTGAGCTAAATCTATGTATGATTAGCAATGGCTTCCCCTTCATCATTGTAACTGTGCTTTTGTAGTATGGAAGAGACATCAAGGAGACTGTTACAGGACTGATACAGTCGGGAAATGAAGGAAACTGACGGTGGACAAAACAGGTTCCACAATTTCAATAAACCGCAAACCATCCTAATAAACCGCAGATGAGAGTAAGAATATTTCATCATTTACAAGGAGCTGAATGTTGAATCAAACCCACAACATCCTCGTCTAATTCAGAACCATAAATCATACACTATGATCTCCTTCTTAATCAAGCTAAGCACAAGCTTCCAATAAAGGATGATAGTGTTACAGTTTTGCAAAGTCAAGGTAAAATATTTTGCCTGTAAAGCAGCAGGCAGGACACTTTGCATGTCATATAAAAATTTGCACAGAGGTGAAATAAATATTGCACAAACAATAAAGCCATTCACTCAGTAACAAAGGTACATGACGTTCTCTATCATTTTCCTTCACTGGTACAACAGTAAATTGCCCTGTTGTGGTACATATATATCTATATATAACAAAATGAGTGGGAGAAAAGATTGAAACATATTGTGCCTGCAGGAAAAGGGCCAATTTCCCTGGTTGGCACGTACACAAATGAGCATTGCCGGAAAGATAAGGAACATAAAAGAAAAATACTGACACGCAGTTTTGTGCATGATGTTATACTGGACACACAGATGGGGAGAATTCACTAAAAATAAAGTGTATAATTGCATGTACTGTCACAGCCACTTTCTAAAGGAATTATGCTAATAGGATAACAAAGCTAAAAAAAATTCTTGATTTTGCAGGTTGGTTCTGAGTGCAAGCTTGTTAAAAATGCACTAGGCTACTTTGATCCAGCAAACTCTGCTGGCATTGTACAGTATCAGTCCATGACTGTAATCCAGGTACCTGAACCGGCTGATGAAGGTGGTGTAAATGATAAAGGTGCATTTGACTACACTGTACTTCTAACTCTATATGCTAATGCTCCTTTCAAATATATGATCATAATTTAATGGACTGTTGCCATTATCAATAAAAAATACACATATGCACAAAAAAATCTGTTTACTGTTACAATGTGAAAAGGTCAGGTAAAAAAAGTACAGACATTTATGAACACTGTACATATTAAGCCTTATTTGCCAAGGACTGAGGTTAATTAGGCTAAAAAAGGATTTACTATGACATAATTAAAATCTTTATTTTTACCTTTTTTAATATTTAAAATGTTTTTTTTTAAGCAGTACCTGGTTGAACTGAATTGCAGGTGGTTAATGAAAAAAAGCAGGTTTTTGCGCTGCAACACTTTGCGTAAAAATGGTGATTAACTGTTTGGTGAATTCGCCCTGCAGCGTTAGACGCCATTGTCGTGGCATCTTTATCTTCTCCTCATTCTCTCCTCTAACGCACTGCCCTGAAACCACTTTGATTCTTCTTTAAGTTTGCCCGCCCCCCCAAAAAACAGGAAGTCACCTAAGCTCTAGTAATTACCTCCACAGTTCACCACAGGGGTCTAATATTCATTGCTTCTTGACAGTTTCTGGAGTGGTCTTCATGCTTGATTGATGGTTTATAAAACCTTTTTTACAGTTGTGACATTTCGGGGAAACAAGCAGGGTCTGAACTTTCCATCTGGTGCTCTACCTGCCTTCCGTTCCCGCCCTCCTCAAAGTCATCCAGTGTCCTTGAGCCCCAGCATCATGCTTTGATCAGAGCTCTTTTGGGAAAGGGCAGGAACCCACGAGATTAATGCTTTCCCAGGGCATATTACAGCCCGGCACCTGCTAGCCTAATCACCATCAACAGCTTATTGTTGATGCAGGAGGAGTGCGAGGCTGCTTACCAACACGACTGCCACCGATGTCGCATGTGCGGTGCACCCCGCAGGGCACTGAGCGGCACGGCTCCAGAGTGCATTAATGCTCGTGAGTCTGACGAAAGCCGGATGAAAGCAGAGGGGAAGTGAAGTTCTATCACTTCACCTCGTGATATCACTCCTCTGTAATTGAAGTATTGCATCATGTACATAATTCCCCAAATTAAGCCAATGATGAAACCAGGAAGTTTTCAGACCCATGTACTTCTGATCCTCTTCTCAGTAATTATGTAATTACTCTGTTTGTTTATTAAGCTAATAACTAATTTACATATAAATTACAATAATTCACAGATACTGAACAAAAGACAAAGTGGCTGTTTTTGTTTTATTTAGTTGGTTTTCCAAAATGTTCTTGTGCTAAAATGTTTTCTGTTAAGCTGCTTTGAAACAATGCACACTGGGAAAAATGCAATAAAAATAAAATGAAATTGAGTTATATTGAAGTAACAGTAGCTGTTTATTATCACCGTTTTTGTTTACAGCCACTGGTAGAAACATTTCACAGATGATGCACACAGGCCAGATAACTATAAGCAGCAAGTAACCAAAGATGTGTAACACCTAAAGAATCTATTAAATCCAGTAATCTATTAAAATTCAGCTCAACAGCAGTAGCTTGACTGGCACTTGAGCACCTAGACCTGACCCTTAGTTCCTCACGCAGGTATTTTTAAGCCAAACGCCTGAGCTGTGAATTTCTCTAG
Organism: Ambastaia sidthimunki; assembly: GCA_036877625.1. Taxonomy (NCBI): domain Eukaryota; kingdom Metazoa; phylum Chordata; class Actinopteri; order Cypriniformes; family Botiidae; genus Ambastaia; species Ambastaia sidthimunki. The sequence continues at coordinate 91,496 of JAZGTK010000201.1, forward strand.
CCACAGGACAATGACATCATAACAACACAGGTTGGCTGATCACATGACCACGCACAGTCCCCTGCTTTTTAACAAATGCTCTCTGAAGCTGTGACGTCAAAGGCAGCTAAAAGTAAAAAAAAACCTTGTTTAAAATTACCGCCTCTAATTGGAACCTGTGTAGGAAATATTAACAAATTAAATGGAGGCCAGTAGGTGCTAAACCTAAACAAGGGTCTAAACGGTGTCTACTAGCTAGCTTTAGGGGATTTTAAGCTAGTATTGGGAGAGCAAACAAACACTCCAAGCCAAGGTTTTATTTCACTTCCACACAAAGTACGGATTACAAGTGTAAATTACTTCCTTTTATTGGCCGTTCTCCTCTGCAAATATTTTGTTCTAAAGGGAATGAGATAAGAAGTTCTGATGGATGTATCCAACAATTTAATCTCTTATGCAGTGCTGAAGCTATTTTCTGTCCCTTTTCTCTTAGCTGGATATTTGTTATTCACAGGGACTACTTTTATTTCCTGTTGATATGTGGCGTCAGTCTAAAATGAGTTACACACATAAAAGAACCTTAATTTGTACATTTTCCTATTTTCAGATATCAGAAGCAGATCATTCTAGCTACTGCAATGCTAATATTAAACAAGACAATTGATCTTATAGGGTATGTGTTCATTTCTATGAGCCTGGATTTTGAATCATGTCAAATTATAGGTTTTAGTATATAGAGAGATCTGAAGAAAGATGAGGTGAAGTCTCTCTATACTACATTCTCTATACTAAGGTAAAGGATCAGTAAGCATAGAAAATATTCTGCCAAGAGACCATTAAAAAAGTAAAAAAACATATTACTTTTTACTGTCATTTAGTACACATCAATGCTTGAATTATCCCCAGACAGCATTCAATGTCAGATATCCAAGTCAAAGTCATAAAACGTCATGTTCTAACATGACGTTTTAAAAGTTAAAGGCCCATGTAACAGCTTTTCGTGAGGGGATGCCAAGCCTGAGCGGAAAGCATTAACCCCTTTCATTTGCCAAAGAGCAAAATGCCAAAAAGAGCAGGAGATTGTTGAATGAGTAAACACAGCACTTGTGACAAAACATGCCATTTTGGCAGAGTCAGGGTTACATACAAGGCCTACAGAAGGGTAACAGAAGGAAAAGCCAAGCGAGAGAGTAAGAGACCTTTATCCAACATTGCCCCCACCATACTACAATCTCCCATGGTGATGGAGTGAATTAAACTTAGATTAGACCTCACGCTTGACCTAGTCGCTTTCAAAGCCATATAAAGAGATTATGGTGAGCTGATAAGGGATGAGAGAATAAAAGGGATGGAGAGGGAGGGAAGGATGGTGTGGACAGAGAAAAACAAGAGGGCCTTTGAAAAGAGCAAGATGGTTTCTACCAACAGAATCACTCCAGAGACAGACTCCCTGCCATTGCTGTGATGGAAGCCAGGATGTAAGATGTTACAAAGACGCACACATAATAAGCATGGCCAAAACACAGTGTTTTACCAATGCACTGAGTCCCCCACTACAGTAATCATGTGATTTTCCAGCTAATTTATTAGCTGTGCTCCACAACTAAGCTGCCTTCCTGTTTACTGTCTACACAGGCAGTTACCTTTTGCTATATCATCTGAAGTTCCCCAGCTAACAACTTTAGGTTGTATAAATATTTCTTTAAAAGTTTTAGGAACATTTAAAGTATCCAGTTTCTTAGGCTTTTATTAATGTTATTGCTTGTTATAAGAGCAATATTCAAACATTTTTAATTCTATAAAGTTTTACAGCATTCCACTAACTAGTTAAAGATAACACTTTTGATATATATGGTATATAATGTTACAAAAGTGTTCTACTAAAGTTACTGCAATAATGTTTTTGAGAACTTTTAGATAATGTTAGCTGTTGCTATTCTGAAAATGTTCCATTTTGGATGGGTCACAACTGACTAGGAACACATTACAGTATGTAGCCTAAAAATGCACCCTTTGTAGGCGTCTTACTCTGAGTAGAGCCCCTAAATTAAAGACAAACTCATATACTACACAAGGCCCTGTGACCATCAACCCAACCTGCACAGCGTTTTAAAAACCAAAAAATAGCAAGCGATGCATAACGTACATAAAATAGCCAGTGGCTTGGATAAGCAGTTGTCTTTCAGGAGAGGAAAATAGTTACAAATAAAATAAATAACAAAGAAAAGTCAGACACAATGCCAAAGCTGTTTATATCTGACCTCTTTAGCAAGCTCCTAAAGCACAACAAATAGCATTGTCACATATTTAGGTATGAACCTAGGCATGCTGAAGTAGGCCAAGCACAGGTGTTAGGGGAAGATAAGCCCTGTCCTTTTTCTGCATTTTAAGGCATCTTGTTTAAAATATGAGGGGAGACATATTTCCCCACACTGAGACTGTCAATCATCTCGGTTTCTGCACAGACGGTGGGTTCATGCGGGGCTGTCGTTTCAAAGCTGCTGTTGTGCAGGACTGAAATAAAGACTAAAGGTACCTGACAGGCACTTGCAGATTAGAGTCAAAGGTCACCGTGTGATTCCTCTGGGACCTGCCATTTTCATTCCCTCCTCTACGAAGGATGTGAATCTTTGTGGAATGAATTACAAAAAGGGCACAAATGGGAAAGAAATGGTGGTCCTTCAATAGCCAATAGAAATTGTCAAAATGCCCGGTAAATCATGTCACTTCTATGCTGTCTTTATTGGGGTTGAGTGATTGTGGTGGCTTTATTTGAATTCTATCCTCATGTTGCAAAGGATATTGGGTAAGAAGGACTAGATATGAGATGAGGAGCATATTTTAAATGGGGTTAAACGTCACCACCAATTACTGTTGCCACACAATGTCACGAGGGCACACGTAAACCTGCGACGCTGTCACAAATAATTGATGTTTTGTAATTCATGGTAAATGAATTAGACTTTTTGGTCTGTCAGTTGAATGCACACATCCAAAGGAATCATTCACACCTGCTCTGAAGCACACGGCTAGGGAGCGTTGACAAACTGCCATTTCCACACAGAAGAGGACAGGGGAGCCTCTACAAATTACAAATGCCTGAAGTTGGGTAGTGAATGTGTTGAAAATCTTTAATTATGGTGTGATGCCTGTTCTTAGTGCCAGACAATACAATCATCAAGCTTTTACTGTAATGTGCAAGGCATACAAAGACATGACAGTGAATCTTGAGTGTTCAATGAATTGCTTTAAATAAAACACACTTAGGAGCTGAACATTTTAGATAGGCTGGTTAGCATTCAATATCTGCATTACGTTCATGTCAAGCTAAGTGATCTATTATAAAGGCATATAAGAGTGTGTGCAAGGAGAGAAAATTAGAAAGAGAATTAAAACAACTGTAGTCAAATTTTAAACTATCTTTTTTTCAAGTTGCATTAGAATTTTTATCACAAGCAAATGTTAAATTGTGAAGAACATTGGCCTTGTTCACACATGCAGCAAATTTTTAACTAAATTTGGTTTAGTTTGTAGTGTGAACAGCAAACAAACTCATAAAACCCAAGTCAAGCCACATCCATATGTGTGAGACACTGATTGGAGCGTATACAGAATATGCAGTGAGAACCATAGCAATATTTACTAATGCATCATACAGTATTCTGCAAAGGACACACAGTGACAACCAAATTCAGTTTAAATTATTGTCTGTTGAGTTGCACAGGACATATATTCCTCCAAATGTCCTTTAAGACGACAGTGTAAAAATGCATTTCAAGAGGGTGAGAACAGAGAGGCTGCAAAATTGAGTGAAATGACCCATTTTTCATTACACAGGTTGATATGAGAAAAGACTGGCTATAATAGTCACCTTCATTTATTTGTGCCAAGGTCAAATTCTTCTTTTTAAAAAAACTAAATTTTTTAAACTAAAAGAAGCTACTTTTTTATCATATATTATTATTATTATTATACTATATCATATTATCATTATATATACTATGAATATAAATAGACTTATTATAATTAGTTGCATTATATACATTTATGTTCTAAAGACACTAAAGTAGCTTACAGAGACATAAATAATTTCAATTAAAAAAAATTAAAATATAAAACGAAAATAAGAAACGAAACATCAAATCAAGTGGCATCTGCTAACAAATGATACTAGAGTTTTTTCAGAAATACCTCCACATTTCTTTGTCAGTTTATACAATAATTTTATTCAGCTGGTCGCAAGATCATTTTTAATAAACGTGTGAAGTCAGATTCTTTAAAGTTCACACAGGTGTCCTGGCAGAATAAGCACAGGTGCAGTTTATCACATTAATTATGCACATGTTCTAATAATGTTTGACAAAAACGTGTCCAAATACTTTTACCTTCTTTTTGAACAATTTATCTTTGATTTATAATTTGAAACCTAACAAACCTCATTTCTATAATGTGTTTGTGCTATTTCTTTCAGATTAATGGTTTAAAATGTTGTTATATCATGCAAATGCATTAAGACACTATTCATGCATATTATATAAAGACCTTCCACAAAAACTTAAATCAGACTATTTAAGCTATTCATTCAGGATGGCAAATTATAATCTTTTTTAATAACCCCAGACCGTGAACACAGACGTGATAAAAGCAAAGGTAAGGGCCCGGTGGAGTTAATGAACATTTAAAGGTCCTTTCTACCAGCAGTTTATAAAAATATAGGTCTGTCTTGTTTGTTCTTCTCTTTATGGAATTTCATTTTTGGTCTTAAAGACATAAAGCAAGCGATCTGGAAAACCTGGACAGGATTTTAAAATCCACTCTAGGATTTACGAACCAGCCATCACAATGTATTGTAATATTGTGCGATATCCAGCCCTGTAACGCAGTAAATATAAAACAATGGCACCTCCAAGCAGCATAATTCTCCACTAATGACTCCTCATTGACACCATTTACAAGCAAACAACTGAAAGTAGGGAGGTCAAACACTGCACCCCATTGACAGATATTTATGAATTACTATAATTACATAAAAAGGTGTTCATCTTAATTGCATGCGTTTGGAAGATAGGGTCCTAACCGCTTGAACTACAATATAAGGGAAGCTAAAGAGCACACACGCAAAAATAAAAACTAACCAAAGAAAAACAGATGAAATTATAGTTCAGCCTGAAAAAGCTGCCCAGGATGATAATTATAGACTAAAGGAGGATTTCTAGGAGGGAGGCTGTGGAGTTTGCCAAACAAGAGCACATCTACTACAAAAGAGCGGATAAAAAAGTCTGTTTGATGCTCACTCTGCACAATGGGGTGGCAAAAGAAAAGGTCACCTGACACCAGAGCATTAGGCAGCCCGTGAGTGTGTGACTGGTATTTGCAACAGGAACTTCCTTGACGAAACAGTAAAGTGCCCAGAAAACCCAAAAAAGACAGTTACTTTACTGCAGCTTTCTTCTATGTCTGTATGTTCCTATGTGTGTTATGATTCCACCTGCATTTGGCCAATCTGAAAGTTCTATCATAAGGTATATGACAGATACACTAACCTGACCCACTTCTCACCTGCAGAGTGACATCATCTATTGACTTTGTGGCTGGAACACACTCTAAATGGGAGAGATTTTCTTTCTTAACAGCTTTGTCATGTGATCGATAGGTTTCCAGTGTTTGTACTATTTCTCCCTTACTCTCCCTTAAGAGCCTTACTGGTGGCCGTTGACCGCTTTAATCAAGAAATCTCTATCGTGAGATGCCCTGAGGAAATGACATCACAACAAAGGTACATTGTGTACTTGTTCACTCCATGTTCCATTAGTCACAACATTTCGTCATCAAGGTTCTTTGTTTTAAACCTGCTTTCTGACAGGTCCAACACCCTCAGCTCTATAAGCAAGCAAGCGTGTCATAGCTGGAGATGCAGTCTTCCTGACACATTCATAAATCTGTTAGTGGGAAGCCAAAGACTAACTGCCATCTCCGACATTTTTGGATCCAGGCAGAAGAGCTTACACACGTATATGCATGAAATTTGAGATTAATGCATGCAATGCTGCAGTTGTGGGCCACAAAATTGTGTTTGAATGTAAATGCTTGTGTTAATTTTTTCATATGTGGTGAAAGAATCTTTTTGCAACATTTTGTGTGCGTTAGATCACAACATCTTATTCTAACCACCCACAATTTCATTTAACCGCACAGTTAATGTCTAAAACACTTCTGCGTCAGGAGGACTTAATTCAGATAGTCTATTTTGTAAACATGCCCCCTTTCCTACTCATTCATACCCAGTAAAGTATGCCAGATCTCGGACTGCTGTATTCTACCTAAAATACACAACTGACACAAAAATTAAAATGTGCCACACAAATTGCATTTCCTACAGATTTTGTGAGCATGTTTGTGAGGTTATTGGCCAATAACAGTGTTATTGGTGGACGCAATTCATTCCTAGTGAATCCCCCTCTGTTGGTCGCATAAGTCAGGAGAACTTTACAAAAAATATGAAAGTTTTGACGGGCTATAATGCACACTGTGAAATATCCATGAGTCACTCGTAGACTTACGAAACAATAACTCAGTTCATAACCTGTTCAAGTGTGGAGGATTAACTAGGTCACACAAAGTGAGGACACAGATCAAATTAAGTAGAAATGATAAAGGAATAGCATTAAATGTACAAAAGTCAAAACATTGAAAAATGTTTTTAGTGCAATACTTTTCATTGCATTTATTTAGCTGGCAAATTGAGCAAGGCCAAATCGCTCATTCATATCCACCGAATGGGTGAGCTCAAGCATTTAAATGACAATTCATTAAAACATCTTTGTGCTCTTTTCCAACATTACTAACCGGAAAATGACCTCCATGCTTGAGGCATTAAAACAGTGCATGTGGGTTCCACAAACATGGATTATTTTACAGACAGGAGGTGCAGGAGATCTGGGCAGCTGACTCCAATTGAGTGCCTGTAAAATCCAGCACTGTAGGAACTCTTCACATACTGTATCTGTTTAAATTGGCACATTTAAAGAGACAGCACATACTGTAGCCTGGTGGAAAAAATAAGAAGAGCACAGCTAAAAGCAGTTTAACATTTCTTTTTATGGATGGGGAAGATATATCGCAAACCCACGCTGTACAAAGATATGTTTGCGTTTCGTCTTATGTCTCCTGGTAACTTTTTTGCTTTCAAAATCTATTACAGACCTGACAAATCCTCCACGAACCCATGGAGAGTTTTTCATCTGCAAAAAGTATGTGAAGGTACATTATTTTTCTTTCCGACTGCTGAAGGAATATCATGAATAAATCAGCGTGAGACAACAGTTACCAAGCATTATGTGGAAGATTCACGCTAAGAAAATAGCTTAACTGTAACACAACAAACAGCTATTTACAGCTGCTCTATTGAACTAGCAGACACCACCTCATTTGTCCTGCCAGGCCTGTCCCAAATCCAGCCAACCTGAAGGGGATGTTTCCTTCCTGTTTGATCCCCTGCAGCAGAGCGGACCAAGAAATGTGAGGTGACATGGTGTGAATTGACTCAGGCTGTTTTGTGAGGCTTGTGTTGATCATGCAGAACTCTGGAAAGATCTCTAACAGAGAACGGCACTGGAGAAACAAACTTCAGATGCCAAAATAATGCTGAGTAAAATATAAATGATACTGAACAAATAAAATGACAGGTAGAACATTTCCTGTTAGGATTCATGAATGTCTCATTGTCATCTGTGCTTAAAGGGAAAGTGCATATAAAAATAAACATTCTGTCATTATGACTTGGACTATATATTCTCGGTCATCAGAAGTCATGCAATAGCTTTGTGATGAATAGGCCAAAATTTAGGTTACTATTCACTCAAAATCCAGGCTTTCTTTGTAGCTTTCAAATCATATACTATATGGTACTGTTAGGTGTGCCATGCCAGGTATGACTCAAATTATGTAAATTTTGCATGAACTGTACATAATTCTGTTGCACACAATAGCATAAAATACATGTGCATAATGCCATTGTATGGTTTCAGAAGACTTTTTTGTTTGTCATTTTTGAAGCATAAAAGCCCCAGTTCAGTTTCTATTTCATATGAAAACCAGAACACGAGGGTGAGTAAATTACAGCAAAATTTGGTAAACTACACCTTTCAAACAGCAAAGATGGTCTCGGATTGTCTTTTGTTTTTTCTCCATGTGTTTCTGTTACTTTTTTGAGGATATAAGGAGGTCACCTGCCCAGCACCTAACCAGTCCGTTCTATCTGTTTCCTGCGCTGGCAGAGGTGAAACAGGTGTGGAGACAGTGAGGAAAATGTAGGTACCTTTCCGCTTTTGTAAAGCAAAGGTGCTCTGAGCTGTGCTTATCAATGACCAATGAACAACCGCTCTGAAGACCAATAACAAAGGATGTCCCACTGGGGTTTAAATACCAGGATGGTGCACCGGGTTCCTCACTTCCTTTGAAATTCAAAAGATCGCGTTTCAAAAGGAAGACGAACACAAAAGGGAGGCGATATGTAAAGAAAAGATGATGTGGTCTTTGAGCAGTGTGTCAGGTAGCATTGCAGGAGAAGAAAAGGTCAAGGCTGGGTCAACACATCCCCACCAGCAACATCTGTACTTCACAATTCACTTCCGCTTCCTCCATTCCTTTATTCTCAATACACACACACTGATGATTCAGATCTGAGGAGTGCATCTGTATTCTTCATGTCTTTTCTTTGGCATACATAGCAACAAAGGAAATGACTATACTTGTTAAAACTGATCAGGCTAGCATCTCTTGACCTGTGACCTTTGGGGCAGGACAGGAAGAGGAGTGTGTTTCATCAAAATAACAAGTGTGGACAAGGTGACCTGACTCTTAAACAGCACAGATGAGACACACACACACACCCACACACATGTACCTTTACCATTGTTGTCACACACCTTTACCATTGTTGTCCACTTCTGAGATTAAGAGGGCTCAATTAATAAGCAGCCTGGATGGAATGCAAGTATGGACAAGAGAGGTAATAAAACACGGCTTACTGTATCATACAAGCCCACACACATACATGTCTAAACATGTTGAAGTGATCAAACACACATATATGCACAGTGAAACTAAAAACTAAAATAATTTATGAGTCTTACAGATGGTGAGGTTTAGCTCACAGGCGTTTGATGGGTTTCATGATATCAGTCAGAACATTTTGGTCAAAAATTTAACACACCAAGTACACAAAGACACATCTGATGATTAAAGTAGCCTAAAGTATGACAATCACTGTAATTTTATTTTTATTTCACAGTTACAGCGATAGACTGTGTGTTTAAGCTTGCTCCCCATATAACATAATATAACCAATACATAGCTTGAAACACACACAAACAATCACAGTCATAGAATGTAAGTTGTATTAGTTAAATAATCTATAGTAGGTCTGGAAAATGACATCATACACTGCATCACTAACAGATTGTTTAAAATAAACATATTATAAATATAAGATAATACTGACCCTAGAATACTAGCCCTAGTAGTACCCTTAACATTTCATCCTCCTCATGTCATTCAGCTGTAAGCTTGTAAAATCCAGGCCACAAAACAGGGCAGTAACTTTTTAAAGTCACCATGCGGTTATTATAGGACTTCCCTATATACACTCACATCCATAGCCTGCTCTAAAAATGTACTGTAAAAAATATACTCAGCTACCATGAATACACAGGCCATCACAAGCTTTATGTTGACAAAACGCTTACAAAAACATTATGCTAATAAAAACACATTAGCTTTTAACATTAAAATGCAAAAAGGACGAAAGCCCAAAGCCTGTGCATACTCTTCCTAAACCTTAAAACCACCATGCTTTAGGTTACAAACGTGATAAACTGCAGAAACACGGCACCAGACCTCGACTCTTCCACGGCAGCGAGAGAGAAATTAAAATACAGCTGGTCTCTTGATTTATGTCCTGTACCATCTCACCTAATGAACATTACCTAAGAAAACCCAGGAGGCTTCCTGCCAAAGCCACTGGAAACAGACTGTTCTCTGCATGAGTCTAACATACAGCACTGAGCAGGGAGCTTGGCGCACCTGCAGAAGTCGCTGCTCAAAACAGCGCGGCGAGCAAACCAAGCTCTGCGTTCATTACTGAGAAAAAAGGGCTGGCAATATAAACATTTACCTTGTAGGGCTGGGCTTGAATGGAACTCCTGTGTGTCCACCATTGCAAGAACACTCTCTAACTTCCCCTCTCTCTCGCTTTCTCACTCGCTCACTCTCTCGCCCTGTGAGGTGGCTGACAGGAGAATTGGTTATCTAATAGATTCCCATGTAGCTCTGTCTACTTCTCCCAAGCAGCACGGCTCTAAGGAAGATTTCCTCTCATGTTGACAAATTACCATAAACTGCTTCCTGGCTCACCTGTACTTATCCGACCTGTTCTGCGCCTCCTCCACCCTGCTGCGCTGCATGCACCTGCTGAAACTGGACACACCGGCTCTAAAACGTGCTCTGTTGCATGAAGAAACAGTTACTTAATGCGAAAAATGCTTCAGTTACACACCTGGGAAATACCTCCTGGGATACTACATTGGCCTGGCTCTTTATTGTTCAGTTTTTTAGACTGTTTGTAAAGTAATTGCAACTTAAATGGCAATTTTAGGGGTAGAAGACAAAGAAACAACAATAAACTAAGAGTTTCATTTTCCCTAAGGGGAATGCAAACCCCATTCAGACTTTAACTTTGCCTTGTAAGCAGATACGACAATGAAGCCAAAGAGGAGTGGAACGTCCAGAAAACGGCCCAATGGCATGAATCATCGATGTTATGCTTTGTTTAGTTCTCAGATTTACTCTCATAAGCATAGAGCTGAAGCCACACAAATGATGACAAATGGTTCTAAGAGAACAATGACAATCTGATATTGGAAAACAATCTATTTTTTTGCACCATCACAAAAGATGAATGTGGTTTTATTAATGCATAATGCATAAGGGTGACAAATAATGTGGACACATTGTGATGCAACAGTCGGTGCTTTGTTTGAAATAATTAGACTGCTTAATTAATGGGATCCACTTTCTTTTTACTAAAAAAAGACAAACAAACCCAGACGCCGGTAATTTGAATATTACTGTTGCCTAAAAAAAGATACAAACCGAGCCAGAGGTGTCATGCACCTGTTTTTATTTCAAGAAGGCATCAGTGGCAGTTCTGACTCAGTTGGTGTTAATAAGGTGGGATACGATAAGAACAAAGAACATTTTTTTATTTATGTAGTTCTTCATTAAGATTGTTAGTTTAGTGGCACAAGCTTTGTTTAGCATGCTAGGAAACCTGTGTTCAAATCTTTATTATTTAATTAAAGATGCAATCCATAACTTTTGTCTCTCTACCGCCATCTCTGTTTGAAAAATAAAACTGCACGATACTTATGGAGTTATTTTCTTATGTTTCAAACAACAACTGTACTCAGATATGCAATATAGTAGCCAGATCTTAAACATGTTTACAGATGCCCATTACTGCGAAATTAGAGCTAACAGCTCAAAATATAAATCATTATAAGCAAGTCAGGGTAAGATAGTAGATTGTGTTACACTACTTTGTCATGTACTTGTTCAATAACTGATTTTATTTTACCAAAAAAAACCATGGACTGCAGCTGAAATTTTAATCCAGGTAAAATGGTAACTAATGACAGCAGGTGATCACCATGCATTTTTGTATTATGTATATGTGCATAAAGCATTTGCTTAGATAAACTATTTTTTAAGCAATTTAAGGCTGCATCTTTAAATACATTTTTATGCTTGAGCCGTGTATGCTCATAAAAGTCATGAGACAAAACTCTTTGGATCGTCTTCAGTGGGCAGCAACAATTATGAATTGCAAAGCTGACACTGCGGTCTGCACACAGAGCAGCTCATTAGAGACGTATGGCAGGTGTTTTACCTGAATCTAGTCTGGATCTAAGAGGAATATGGAAATCTTTAGATCTGCAAAATGGAAATGGAAATTCTTGCCACTCAAATAAACTTTAACAAGAGGGTCCAAACGTGACCCCCATGGTTAATTAGTTGCAATGGCAGCCAATCCTCTCTGGGAGGGCACTGTTCTGCATGGCTAAGTCTTTGAAACATGCATTAGACTGATAGGCTGCTAAGGTACATGATTCAATAAAGTGAAGAGGTTTCAGTTAACCGAGCTTCTTTTCAATATTCATCAGATTCTGAGGAAACTGCATCACTATACACATCAAATCTGCTCTCAACAAAAATAACGTAAATGTATTACCAAAGCGAACACACAACATTCCGTAATGGAGTGACAATATACATGTACTCCTATATTGTGTTACAAGGAGTACAGAGTAAAAAAACATTCCAGCGGGCCAAACATTCGACCGATTGTTGAAGCTCCATTGTTCAAACCCTGATGAGAATCTTTGGGTCGACTGAATAGACATGCTGCTGTGTTCTCCTGTTACTTCTCATGGTTTCTAAGTGATGGGGTCTTGGCTCACATTCACTGGCTGCTTCTTAATGTTTAAATGCACCTGATAATAATATCACCTGGGCCTCCTCCTTGTCCTCGTCCTCCAGGTTTTTGTATAACACTAACTCATTGAAAATAAATCAATAGAAGCTTAGAGACTGGGACTCTCATTTCTGCCAGTGTCTGTACTCCACTGAAAGAACACAAAAAGTGAATTCACCAAAGCCCAGTAATTATGATTAAGAGCTTACCACGAAAAAGGAGCAGAGGGGAAGAATAGTTTCTGCTGGCTCATCTTTGCAACCAGGGATATTTTTTATCCATCTTTTTCTTTCGTTTGACTGCAGATAACAGCGTTCTTCGCAAATCCTCATAAATGAAGGATACAATACAAATGTCCCAATACAAATGTAAAGTGGAGATGGGCTCCCAAAAGTGTTTTAGACTACAGAAAGTAACTTTGATTCATATGCTACTTATGAAAAATGGTGCCAAAGGTTCTTTAAACATAATTTCGGCCAATACCAGTTACCACACAGTAAAATTGTTACTACTGTAAAATTAGAATACATTTATTATGGGATCCTTCTAAAACAATTCACAATATGTTTTTCTAATATCATATCACATCAGTTTTATTGGCATAACATTTACAAAAGTAACTTAGTTTTATTGGTTTGGTTAGTTATGGTTACCATTATCCAACATGATCATGTAATGTAAAGTGTGGCCACCTTAGGAAACCTCAGGAACCATGAGACGCTACAATTATAAATCTATTATTATTATTATTATTTGGGTTTGTGGGTTTAGTGTTCTAAACATCATATTGGTTACAAAAATAGATTTATTATTTATTATTAAATAATATTATTTATTTATTACTATTATTATTTTTAACCCATACTCACACATACTGTACTCCCATCTGTAGTTTCGGCATCATCCCTGGTATTCTCTAGAGTTAACGTCAAGCTGTTACCGTTAGCATGCTTGTATCACAGCTAATACTCTCAGCAGGAAGTGAGAGTTGGAGGCAGAACATCAGCACTGCAGTCACTTGTTACTGTGATAATCCACTGTGATGTGATAGCAGCTCCAATCGATGTTTCAAGATGCTTACACTTATAGACATGTGGACTAGCAAGCTAGCAAGATTAGCATCTGACACTGCACTCACCTCACACATGAAGAGCCACAGATACAAGAATATGACTGTATAGCCTTCCTGTGTGTGACTGTAACTAAGGACAACAGTGTTTAATTTCATGACAGAAATACATTATAATACAAAATTCAAGAGATTCAAGATTTTATTTGTCACATACATGGTTATATGCAGGATACAACCAGCAGTGAAAAGTAGAATAATACACTATATAGGCATAATTTCCTAATTACACTTTTAAAAACATCTAATTTTTTTTCTTTTATTTTTGAATTACTTTTATTAAATTAAAGCCTCTTATTGGCGAGTCTCTCCTGACAGTTATAGTCTAAAGGAGTATAAAAGCATAGAATGATTAGTAGTGTTTCTTTTAAATGTGTTTATAGGATAACATGGCTTTCACAATATTGCATCAACTTTATCATGTTGCATTACATGTTGATGTTAAACATCTGCAGTGCTTTATAAAACAAACTATCCTGTCTATCCTGTCATGACAGACTGACATGAAAACATGAATGTCATAGTATTTGTACATACATATAGATAAAATGTATTAGTAAGGACAATAAACTGCTCTCTGTTTGTTATGCCCGATGTGCAGTTCTCAGCAAAAGTGATTTTGAACCACTAAGACTGTAATTTCCTCCTCAATATTTACAGACCTAATGAAATAAAAAATGAGTTTTGAAGTACTTAATGTACAATATACACAATTAAAATGCCCATATGGTTGTCCAATGACATGAGAGATGGTGGAGTCCTAGAATGACACAATGTCTTGCTTCCCACAATAACACTTGCCTCTGATTACCAACAGCAAGTAGGTTCAAGGTTGTATCATATACTTGAGACTAAAATAAATTAATCATTAAACTCATTTCTGTGTCCTATCTCAACTTCCTGTTTCATCAGAAAATATGTCAGCACATGATAGAAAACTGTGCTCAGCTTGCCGTGTGATCTTTAACAGCAGTCAAACGTAACTTCTCTCTTTCTCTGTGTGTGTATGTGTCTCTCACCCACTTTCATTCAGTATTTGCATCTGAGGTTCTGCATTTGCATGACCGGGGTTATTGCACTTGACTCACCCCATTGATAAATATATCTATCATCCTAATCGCATTCCACACTGTTTCCAGAGAATGTAAGATAATAAGAAATCCATCATTACTGTAATGTATTACTCCACACATTAAAATCATAGCCACGGTTCTCTCCTCCAGTTTATAATGTGCAAGCAAACACCCATTGCATAATTATATCTACTGTGTCACAGTGAGATAACAGCTCCAGCAAATTTAAGCAGGAAAGGTTTGCAAGGTTAGATGTGTCCTTGTAAATTAAATGACCAGAAAGCTTTGAATACGGTTATAAAGCCGTATTGTCTAGAATATGATACATTGCATGCTCTGTTCATCTCCAACTTCAAAAACAATGAGTTCAGGCATTAGTCTGATCTTCAAACATATTTCAAACACAAAATGACAAATATTATTTTTTGAACACTAAAAAAAACACACTCTCCCCTCCCCATCCAGAACCTCTAGAGTAAACCCTGTTTCTATTTGAGTAACGGGACCTACTTTCGAATTATCAGGGGCTCCGTGTTTGACAGCACATTCGAAGCAGAATTTCTTGCAACTAAACCAAACAGCACAGCTAAAAGACTCCAAGTAACACAAACATGTCTGCGTTAAAAATGGAGTTGGGCCCACCAACATGTGTAATACTCTTGACAAATGTGTTTCAGCCTCTCCAGCATTCAAGTGAGGAGAACAGGGATGAAGTATTCTTTACTGAGGCAGCCTTTCGTTTCCGACACGGCTTGAAGATAAGAAGGATGGCATGAATTCAGAGCAGTATGGATTCACTTTGTACATCAGTGGCAGAGGTAGCTTGAGACATTGGTCTGCTCCGTCACCTCAATCTATACCCTTCCATCCTCTGCTTTCAGATCTTTCTGTCATGCTCCACTGGACCGCCTGCCCCATCAAAACTAATATCAAAACCCTCTGAATTAATCACTTCCCAGAGTCTTGGATTTATAATAAGTCTCGGAGGGAATTATAAAGCAAGTTGGTATTAGGTCATTTTATGTTCTTCACGCCTATTGTGGCTAACAGAGGGAAACAATCGACAACCGCGCTGAAATACAAACCCCAAACTCCACAGCGCTCTCATAAATGTCAATAGCAATGAAAAATGTATTCGAGATGTCTGACATTTCATTACAACAGGGCAATAAATTATAAATAATTGAAAGGATGACTAAACATTTGAAGTATCACTGATTGATGAATTACAAAATCGTTGTTGGACAAAATGGCAGATGAACAAGGACGCAAACTGCTCACAGGAAGCTCTGGCAACTGAAGTCTATTATCAACTCCCCCACAGTACATGAAGTACTAGCTTGTAACAAATCTTCCTTCATATTTCTCATAACTGTACCTTGAGATGAACCACTTAAAGTCCAATAAATTATACAGATCTTTCGCTCCATCATAACATATACGGGTCACACGTAACTCAGCCTTTGACTTCAAAATGTTTTTCAACTTTGAAAAATAATCACATTGTTATCAAAATATATTTTGTAACAATATATACTTATTGTATACTTATAAGTACTTTTGCAATGAGAAATAAAACAGGCCAGACAAAACTCATGAAATCCCATAATTCCATGCTCTCTAGGCGTACCCTTAACCCTGTTGATTCTAATAACACACGTTCCCTTGTTTTGATGTGCAATACTTCATTAATCATGTACACTATCTAGGGAGAGTGACTTGTAAATGGAAAGGAACATTATCAATCAGGAAAGCAAAGCTTGTGATTCATCACCACGTGTTCCATTAAAAAGCCCCAGGAGAGCATCTTCTCTGTCCTGCATCTCTTTCAATCGATACCTGCAGCATGGATAACCTTCTGCGCAGCTCTGAGAAGATGCATTAAGGAAGGTGTAGATGTGAAATGAAAGAGTAAAAAAATAACTCACTCTAAAAGAGCTTCTTTGAAAAGTGGACACATACAGAGAAACCTCGATCAATAGAAAACGTTTCATAACATTCCACTAACAACAAACACCAGCCAATCCTGCTTTGGGTCTGTTTGGTAAAAAATAGGATGAGCATTATTGAGAGTTGCTTTACTGAGAAATCAATTACCTTCCAAGAAAATGTACAAGTAGTGTCTTCAGCGATAATTATTGTGGTATCACTGTATTTTTACACTGTATATGTTGGTCTGTGTCATTTAGTACCTGGTGAATAATACAACAGCATTACAAATTGACTATGAGGAAACAGATTGGAAATACCAGAAAACAGGCTCTGACCCTTAACTGTATTACAGATGCTTGACAAAAACACACCCTGATGTCCTCATAAAAATTATTTCCTCCTCATTAAATAACACTTCCTAGCACTGTTCAGAATTGAAAACAATTACTGGCAAGCATATTTCACACATAATTTTCTGAGGCAGCTGATAAAAATGCATTATAACACCATAGAGTTTCTATTTACAAAATCACTGATATTGTTTAAAGCCAGGGCTATCTGATCCTACAGGGCCAATTAGGGCTGGAGCTAAACTCTGACAGGACAGTGGCTCTCTAGGTCCAGATTTGAAAAACCTGGCTTAAAGAATTTATTTAAAGGAAGTGCTGTTTTAACAGAACAGGGTTTGGGTGATTTAATCACATCTCTTACAACATAGCCTAAAAGGCCCCAACAGCTGCCCTGTTTCTGTCTATTCTTTATCTTTTACTTATTTTCCCCTGAAAAGCATCTCCTTGTCCTATATAACATTCATGGCCAGCAAATCCTTTTAGCATCTAATCATTGGCTTTATTTGTAATAAAAGCTTTTGGTGTACTGATGGAACTGAATGCACCAACCGCACTTGTTTCACTTGTTGTGGTGGACCTAATTATATCCTCAGTGAACAGAGTTCAGCAGGACAATACAATTCCTGATGCTGAGACACCAGTTAGTTTTATCATTTCTTGTACACTTATAACACAAAAGGGTTTAGAGGACAACACAGAGAAAATATAAGGACTTAACAACACAGTCTGACTGAACCACCTTCAATAAACACAATTTGTGCAGATAACAAAATCAAGCTAGTTTATTAACTAGTTTATTTTTCATTCATAAAGTTATTTCTGTTATTTGGATCTTAATGACAACTTGCCTTGATTGTGATATTAGAAAAATAAAGGGCTGTCACAGTAATTAGCCCTTGTTAGACTATCACCAGCCTGAGCTCATTAATTAAGTAATCAGTCTGTGAACAGGTTGCAATGCAACAGCCTAATGTGAAGCTGAGCCTTTATTAACAGCTGCATCACACAACAATGAGCTTAATCTCTGAGGGCTTTTAAAGATACAACTAAACCACGTCTGGTTAAAGTACGAACAGGAAAAAGTTATTTTAATATTTAATAAAATGTACGTGCATTTGTCTCCAGTTAACATAAACTTTAAATGTGCAACCAAAATTCAGAGAGAATATACTATCCAGTTGACATGTCCAGGCCCTGCAAAAGCCTATATGTAATCCAAGGAGCTAAAAATTAAACTTTGTATCAAGGGGTTAAAGTTTTGGCTGGTTAGCTGGTTAACAACACCATATGATGCCAAGAAGTATCCTTTTTCATTACATTATATTATAGTAAAGGTTTTGACTACTTTTTTTTAAAACTTTTTTTCACTAACCAAGACTGGTTGTACTCCTCCTTGTGGTGCCATCAGCCAATCAGCATTAAGGTTAGTCACGTGACATCTTCTGCTATTATAACTGGTTAAAAAACAGAGTGGCTAAGTTCAAAGATGGCACATTATAAATCACATTCTCCCAGGGCGACCCTGCGCCTGCTGAAAAACTGCTACTGGGATGAATGGGTATGTTAACAGATAGCCTTCTCCAGGTAGACATCTTTGGCTTGTACATGCTCAGGCAACCAGTTCAGCTATCTAAACAATGAGCAAGTACAAAAGTCTCATTTGTCTTCTAGGACAGAAGCTGCTGTATTTTTTGTTGTGCTGGGCTTGATAAGGGCCAGAGCGAGAAGTGTTTGGTGATTCCACCTGCAGACTGATGCTCACTGTTCATCAGTTGAAATGTCATGTGAATTATAATGCAAAGCTAACATTTGTCACTAAGATTATTGCGCAGATATCTCCCCTTGTCATATGTAGTGAGAAAAAGAAGCTTTGTAGCAATCTCTCCCTGTGGTGCACTAAACCACTCAAACAGTTGCTGCTAAGAGATACCCGGAGAATAAATTCGCAAATCATACATTGTCCATGTCACTTTTTTATGAGAGGGGCAATAACATCAGGAGAGTATATGCCTTGAGAGAGGACAGGATTACTTCTACAGTATGATAAATCCGATCCAAACATCCATTCTGAAGAAACATAAAGGTTAATCGGAAAACACTCTTGTTAGGAAATAATTTGATACATTTTTCTTTTGTAAGGGCAACAATGTTCTACAGTACACCTGCCTTTTTATACTGTAATTGTTTAATAAAGATGTTCCAACTAATTAAGCAAGCACCAAAAAACATATTTGGACATAGTATTATGTACTGTGTTACTACCATTATACCATATAAACCATATAAATACCACAGAATATTTATGTACAGGGAGTGCAGAATTATTAGGCAAATGAGTATTTTGACCACATCATCCTCTTTATGCATGTTGTCTTACTCCAAGCTGTATAGGCTCGAAAGCCT